>CM053268.1:75251212-75377336 GCA_028583415.1 Protea cynaroides
TGGTCCGGTGCCGGTTTGTTATCGGATTGGGTTTATTGAGGTGATTTCGGGTTGGTTCGGTCTGGATCGGGCTTATCAGGCTTATCGGGCCCCTTTTATATGTAAACTATATAGCCTATTTTATTATTTCTATCTATAAAAAACATTATTCTTTCCATATGTATGTAATTTAAAAAACTATAACAATTAACATAATCTTTTCAACTATAGATTCACATAATCTTCTAGATCATGTAGTGAACTCTAATAGTGTAGCACAATCTATTAAAATTTAAAACCATTAAAATTAAGAAATTGAGCCCGAACGGACCTTACCGGTGTTCGGGTTGGGTTTTATCGGTTTGGGCTAATTCGGGCTTCTTAACGGACCGGTCCGGTTTGGTTTCAGTTTGGCTGAAACGGTGTCGGACTTTACAAGCTCAGACCAAAATCTTTCCATTAAGGCTCGGTCCGGGCTGGCTTTGGGTTATATCGGGCTGGCTTGGTCCGTGCTACCGGGCCGGGCCCAGTTTTGACACCCTTAGATTCCATGATGCTAACATGTCAAAAATTGCTTGAATATGCCTATTTTTGATAAGTCATGATCAGAGATGTTATATTGTGTGCATGTTGATGCTTTAATGCCCATGTTTGATATTTTTTAATGCATTAGAATATGTTTAAAGTACTCAATGGAAAAAAATTGAATGTCATATGATGATTTTTGAGTATTTTAATATTTTTTACAAGGTGGATTTCAGATCTGGAAATTTCAAATCTGGAATCCGATTTTGGGACATGCATCTCATATATATTTTTGATGAATTTAGAGCCCAAAATTTTATGAGATACTCATACATATGTTAGAAAGTTCTTTTAAAAATTTCTACTCATTTGGAGTTGAGAAAGTTGAGATAAAAAATCCCCAATGATGCTACTATCCTTCTCGGGTACAGTGCAAACCCTCATCGGAAAAGCTCTAAAAATGAAATTTTCAGCCATAATTTGATAATCCTTCCTTCAGAGAAAGTGATAGATATGAAGGAATGAAAATTTTGGCATTGGATTCGGATTTTTATGATTTTTTATGGATTTTATATGATTTTGAAGTGCACCATGATCTGTTTTAGGGTCAGTTAGAACACACTAAATTGCATGATTGAGATGTGATGTTTGAGCCTTAAGGATCTTTCTGTTTGTATGATATTTTATAATGAAGTGTTAGTTCTATCAGTTAGCTACATGACCATATGCCTGAATTCTATTTTCAATGAGTGGTTGATTTTATATAGAATTTATGGTGCAGCTAGTCAGAATCTGGAACAGATTGACCAGTGCACATGCCTGCACTTGTGGTGCATATTCGCCCCATTTGGTTCCCTATTTGGATTTCCCTTCTTGAGACAAAATCTAGGTCCCCAAGTCCTCTTTCAGAAGATGTATTTTGAGCTTAATTTGAATATGTATGAAGCCCCATATGCATGTTTTGGCAAAGGTCTACAGAATCCATTGATTGCAGTAAAAATCATGAAAATCCATGCATAAATATCCTGTAGAGACTTTTTTAGACATCACTTCCTTGAAGGAAAAGGTAGCCACATGAGTCTGGAAGACAAACAAATTAATAGATAATTTTTTGCATGATTGAAGAATATCTTATGATTATTTTTTCATGACTGGTTCGAATCTAAAGATTAGTCTGACCAGCTTTCATAGTCTGACCGTGTAGGCACGATTTAAACCGTTAGATTTCCATCATATTGTACTTTAGAAGAATTTGAGACCATTAGATCTTGATCATGAGAATATCATTTGAATCTGAATCATTGGATTGACATCATGAGTGATATAAATGAATCTGGACTATTGGATTGTCTTGATGATTGATTTGAATGGATAGATTATCCTTTTTGAGTGATTTGAACTGTCAGATTGACCTCATGAATGATTTACTTGAATCTGAACCATTGATCAAATATGATCTTGATCACATTGATGATGATCGATTACATCAAATCTGAGTAGTCGATCAAATATGATCTTGGTCACATTGTTGATGAATGATGTTTGATCAATGCTTTCACATGCTTGCTGTTATGATTATTCACATGCTTTATTGCCATATCTGACATAATATATGTTGATACTTGCCATATTTGTTTGAATGATATTTATTGTTGGTAATAACTTAATTTCTGCAACATCCTAGTCGAACTGCCATATCTGTACACTTAGAAGACATATTTTAGGTGTGGGACATGCATGTAGGCACCTACATTCACGGGAAGGGTAGAATGGAAAAGTGATAAATTTTAATCAAGAATCAGAAATCCTAGCCCAACAAATGCCAAATTAGGGTTTTAGGTCAAGGGTAGCTTAGGACGATCCCAACCCCTTAGCTCATTTTCCCCTAGGATACAGAAAACTAGATAGGTGTGATGTGAATCAAATCATAAAGCATTTAGGTTCCACACCTTGATATTGAAAGAAGAACATCAATGATTGAATCCTAAATTTGAACTACGCGAATCCTGATTCTTAGGGTAACATCCTAAGATACGTTGGCTGTTTGGTTAGATTTTCAAACGCGGTTCCACACCATGATCTTGAAAGAATATACACATCAATGAATGAATCCACATTCTGAGCTATGCGGATCCTGATTCTTAGGGAAGCATCCTAAGATACGTAGGCAGTTTGGAGAGATTCCCAAACAAGGTTCCATAACCTCTATTTTAAGTTGTACTTGTGGTTCTCTCGGACTGTATACACCTATCCTGTACCTGTGGTTCACTAGAACTGTACATCCTTTAGGTTTGTTTGAATCTGTACCTGTGGTTCACTAGAACTGTACATCCTTTATGTTCACTCGAATATGTACCTGTGGTACACTCGAACTGTACACCCTTTAGGTTCACTCGAATCTGTACCTATGGTTCACTAGAACTGTATCCCCTTTAGGTTCACTAGAATCTGTACCTGTGGTTCACTAGAACTGTACATCCTTTAGGTTCACTCGAATCTATACCTGTGGTTCACTCGAACTGTACATCACTTAGGTTCACTTAAATCTATACATGTGGTTCACTCGAATTGTACACCCTTTAAGTTCACTCGAATCTGTACCTGTGGTTCACTAGAACTATACATCTTTTAGGTTCTCTCGAATCTGTACCTGTGTGTAAGACCCGTATCGAACTAACCGGTCTTACCACCTTGTACCAGGTCTACCTATCATGGTCGAGCCAAATGGACCAAGTGTGTGAAGGAAATAGGAAACCAGGTATTAAACTGACCCAAAAACAATAAAATAGAGGGCAGGGTCGCATACCCAGATAGGCAGGGTCGGACCCCTCTCATTAGGAAGTCAGACCCCTGAAATTTTAACCGGGGGTCGGACAATTTAGACCTGAGGGTTGACGGGATCTCCGACCCCCTCATTGACCCCCTCTTTGCCGACAGAAATTGTAAATAGGAAACTTTTCAAATTTCAAGGGGATTCTTTCCTAATCTCAATGGGACTTATTTTGGGAGGTTCTCCTCTATAAATAGGACGTCCCTTAGCCTCTTTCACTCCTTTTGAAACCCTAATTGAAAGTGAGAGAAAGAGAAGAGAAGGAGAAGAGAAGGAAAGTTGGAGAAGAAGACTGAAGAGAAGAATTCAGAGAAAACCTCTGAATCTCAGCAAACCTAAGGTATGGGTATGTTTCCATTAATGATTTAAAACCTTAGAATAGTTCATGAAGAGGGTATGGTCTAGAAGAAACCCAAATCATCCATCCATGGGAGGATTTCAATGAAATCCATGGAGAAAATCATGGTAGGCAAAGTAAGGAAGAAACCTAGAGTTTTAAGCCATAGAATGGATTGTGGAAGTAAGCCATAGGACCCAAACATGAAAGAATGGATTGTAGGATGAAATTATCAACTCAAACCACGGGGGGCACATGTGGGGTCGATTGGGAATCGACCCTATCGGACCACGGGGATTGACCCCCAGCATTCGGAAGTCTAGGGATGCGGTGGTCGCACCCAGGGTCGATGGAACATCCGACCATGGCATCGACCCTACCCCTGGGGGTCGCAGTAAACTGCTACCCTACCTGCGACCCGTCCTACGACCCTCGCTTGATAGCAAGCCTAAAATTGTTAGGTTCTCCTATTGATATAAAAGTGATTCTTAAAGCTTGAAAGATGATCTACACTCAAGCAAAGATGAGGGAACAAGACCTCAACTAATTGGTTAATAATAAACTGTTTTTATTTTCTTGAGTCCAATTCCATGACTGATTCTATGCGTGTATGCTTGTAATGTGCATTCAACAAGTCATCCAATATTCTTGCTATTATTGTTCATGCATATTTAATTCTATTTTATTTATAACATGGTGATGATGATGATGCTAGGAATAGACATGTGAATGTTTGTGTGTGGTTAGTGTACTTGATGCGAGTGGGGCATCAGGGGAGGTGTTAAGCGGTGTTTGATTCGGGCACTTTAGCTCTATCTCTACTCAAGTCTTGTCCACTGACATCGTTGTATCGCCATTACCTTAGCAAAACTATTACGTCGTAGGGTATCAGGGGAGGTGGTCTCGGACCGTATAGTCTTCGACTCTGCCGGGGGGCCTTAGCTCTATCTCTATGGACGTATTGAGGGGATCTTTGGGGTGAGGCCTTGGGTACACTGTTTGACATTAGGATTGGTTAGTTGCGAGCCCAGTTTGCAAGCCCTCGCCAGCAGGGGCTTACGTGTTGGTATGGGTAGGGCATCAGGGGAAGTGTTATGCGGTGTTTGATCCGGACACTTTAGCTCTATCTCTATTCCATGGTGGGTGCATGTAAGACGACAATAAACGTTAACCTTTGGCGGCTTCACACACTCGTGTATAGAGGTGAGGCGGCCACCGAACCTTTCTATAGTACATTGCAAACTTATATACCAGACCACAGATATGAATTGACTGCATGCATATGTTTGTTGCATTGTTTTATTTGCTCACTGAGTTGTGATGTGTGCTCACCCTTTCGACGTCAAATATTTTTAGTTGATGATGCAGGTACCACTATGGAAGATTATATGAATGCTTCTGTGTACGGATACATGGCTGCAATGGAGGCTGAAGACACAGTGGAGATGCATGACTCTTCATGCGAGTGCAACTCATGCGTTTTTTATTAGACTTTTATTTGAACTATTAAGGAAATGTAATTGATATTTTGTTTACTTATGTCTTGGTTGATACAACATAATTTGATATTTTATTTATGATTATCACAGTTAGATTCTTCAGTTCATTTAATATTAAAACTTTCGCTATTGTGTATTTATTCTGATTATGGTTGTGGATGTGTATGGTTTAGTTTACAAGGACACATCCTATTAGAGATCCTGGTTGAACCGTTGGTTTATTAACGGTTCATCACACCGTTCTGAATAGTACGGAATTGGGGTGTAACAACTTGGTATCAGAGCCCTCAGGCTCTGTCTTTTAAACCAGTATACTACCACAAAAGTTTGTGAACTGAGATAGGATAAAAATTTAAAAACTGTAATAATAACACACCATAAGAATCTATGTTGTTTGAGACAAAAATTGAAAGAGAATAATGCATCTATTAAATGAGAAACAAATTTATATACACTCGAAGGAAGAACAAACGTATATACACAAGTCTAAAGTAGAGTACAATCCACAACTCGGACAGTTACTCTGAAGTACAAAAAGAAAAATAAAAAGAAAATACATCAGGAAGCTGGAGGTGATGGGGGAGGCGGTGCCTCGTGGTCTCTGTCATAATCCTTAGCATAGACTCTAGTCAACCAAGCTATCTGAGTCTGGGTCGTCTGAAGACTAGCTGTGAGATCAGCCACCCGCTGATCAGTGACGCGCTGAGCATCTAGAAGCTCTCCCACCCTCAGATCCGACATGCATTAAGCATCTAGAAGCTCTCCCATCCTTAGATCAGACATGCGCTGAGCCTCTCTAATCTCATGCAGTATCCCCATCATGTCATCAGAAGGTGGGTGTGAAGGACCAGCTGCATGTGAAGGACCAGCTACATAAGAAGGACCAGCTCCCGTAGTATGTGGAGGTGATGGAGGAGGTATAGAATCCACATCCATGTACAAACGATCATCATCACCCCCATGAACCCCTACTCCAGCGGCTGCTGCTGTTGCCTCAGCGTCAGCCATCTCTACTCGAGTACGCGGACGCACCAGAGCGTTCCTCTCATCGTCACTGACCTGAGCATCCCGCATGCCCGTCTTACAGATGGCCTCTCAATCCAGAGGTGATGAGAAGGATTTCTCCTGAATCCTCTCATCCACCAAGTCAACACCCAGGTGGGTAAGCAGTGTAGTGATCATGCATCCATAAGGCAGGTTGCCAATATGACCGGGCAATGTGGCACTAATCATCGTCCGCATAATGATGTAAGGGAGGCAGACAGGCTGCCTAGTGCAGATACAGTATAGCAGGAACTAGGTCAAATGGGAGATCCTCTCGTAGTGCCCACTCTGAGGTATCAGGTTGTGCTGAATAATCTTACAGTACACCCGAGGCTTTGGACGTAGGTAGATCGCTTTCATCTCCCAACGATCCTCTCTGATGAGCTGACGGTCAATCTCAGCCCTCATCTCCAATGAAAATAACTGGGGCTCTCCGGGAGCACAGAACACCAAGGGGCCGTCGTATGAAATGCCCAACAAGTCCGCTAGCTATCGATAATCAAAGGAAACCTCGACTCCCTTGACGTAGCTAGTGATCCTGAGCTCTCTACCCCTCTCAGTATCATTGTAATCCCCCACCACTTGGAGATTACAATAAAACTGTCTCACCAAATCTGGACGAGTACAGGCGTCGTAGGTGATCACAGGAAGCCAGCCCATATCACCAAAAGCCCTCTCCACATCAAACAAGGCCAGGCTAGCCAAGTCCACCCGATGACCTCCCTCTACCTTCTTACTACCGTAGCGGGCATACTGTGCCTCAGCCTTATTCGAACGGAAGCGGATTGGGTCATGAACCCTGGGTACTTTGGTATGAGCCATACTATCTGCAAAAACAAAGAAAAACAGATACTGGCTTAGTAAAGATGAAAAACCCAAAAATTTCAACATTATAATAACATAAATTGGTCAAAAGCCTCACTTTTCACTCATACACGTGGGCAGGATGACTTATATAGATTCTTAACGATCCTGTAAGACTCATACAGTTGGAAATTTTATCTAAAGAGATTGAATTTGAAGAAATTTCAAGAAATTCAAAAATCCCGACAAATTAGGGCAAAAATGAGAAATTTCACGTTTCTCGATAACCAACCGATGAAACTCAAATATGTTTGAGGGCTTTCATCCATTGAGTCACCAACAACAAAAGCCCCCAATAAAAATCGAATTCTTACGGTTGGAAAAAGTTTAATTTGAAGAAAACGATATAAACGAGCAAAAACCTAGTTAAGAAACCCTAAAAACATGAAACCGTAGAGAACATACCTGTAGAATAGGAGTAGACGTCGAAAAGAGAAGCAAAAATCACCAATGGGTCGGAGTTGTCACTGTAGCAACTCAGAGAGACGAGCCGAGTCGGAAAGGAGGAGAAAGAATGAGAAATGGATTCAAAATCGGGATTAAAAACTTGATTTTTAGTCCGAGGGTCGAAGAATTCGACCAAAACATGCGACCCCCCTCCGACTCCCTCATCGACCCTCGGCTCTCGGTGATCTGACAGAGAACCAGGGGTCAATCTCAGGGTCGGACATCCATCGACCCCCTCATCGACCCTCGGCTCTCGGTAAGTATCAATGATTCTTAGGGTCGCATAACCGAGGGTCAGACATCCATCGACCCGCACCATCGACCCTGCAATGTAAAATACAGTATTTTTGACAAATATGATCTGAAAATTTTGAAAATATCATTGATTAGTGGATTTAAATATGAGAATGAAGTATATAATGATTGCCTCACGTATTCTATGATTTTCAGGCATCACCACTACCAGAACATATAATGGTTGGATGCAGAGTGACCAGACAAAGCCGTAACTCTATTCCACCACCACCACCTGTGGAGGAAGATAGCCATATACACCCTGAAACACAGGAGAATCTGAACACAGCACCGTCCGTAGTTAATGGGCAGATAAATCCTACAAATCTGCTAGCTCCACCTACAGACCTGGCTATAGCCGTAATGAATTTGGCACAACAGCTGCAGCAAATACAACAGATGCTACTATGCAAGCTGCCATAGGCATGGGTTTTCCAGCTGCACAGACGACACCGATGCCAGCAGGACCGGCAAGCATAGTACCAGGGGGAAGTAACACAGTACCCCACGCACCTCAGACTCCCATCATGCCGGCTCAAGTACAAAACCCTGAAGTAGCTCCAGGTGGATATCAATACCAACCACTTATGTATGGGGCTTATGTTCCTCATCAACTAGACCACTCCAAACTGATGGAGCATTTTTTGAAGATGAAGCCCAAGGAGTCTAGTGGTAAGCTAGCTGATCCGTTGTGGCCAGCATACTGGATCGATGAGATGGAGAGAAACTTCACGATGATGACAGTGAATGAAGAAGAGAAAGTATTGTGTGCAACATTCATGCTGAAAGGCGATGCACACCACTGGTGGAAGTCCACACGGACGTATCTGATGACAAAGCACACCCAATTAACTTGGGATATATATAAGGAGGCATTCTTTGAGAAGTATTTTCCTAGGAGTTTCAGAGATTCCATGGAGAAGGAGTTCCTGAGTTTATATCAGGGATAGATGACTGTCGATGCATATCAACAGTGTTATGAGGAGTTGTTCTTCTTTGCACTAGTCAGTATGTAAGTGGAAGATACAAAGACCCGAAGGTTCATCATGGGACTTAGGGGAAGCATACGTGAACATGTTCTGGGACTTGAAAAGAAAATCTACAATGAAGCTGTACAAATTGCTCGAGTAATAGAGTCGAGCCAGAAAGAGAGCCACTTTGCTCAAAATAGAGGAATCAAAAGGCCAAATGGAAATTCTTACAACGGAAGGAACACCAAGGTATTCAAACCCTTCTGTACTCATGGTTTCAATGCTGCAGCCAAGACTACTTCAGCAGCTCAACAGCAACAAAAGCTAAATAATGAAGTATTAAAATTCTATAACTGCAATCAAGTGGGACATTATTTTCGAGAATGTCCTAAGCCCAAGAAGCAACTACAACAAGGCAGAGTTTACGCGGTTACATCTGAGAATGCTACTACATCGCCTGATGTGGTCACAGGTATGACCTTAATCTTATCATTTTGTGTTACATTATGTGAGCATGTAGACTAAATCAAAACAAATCACAGGTATCATACCTATTAATGGCATTCCCGTCCAGAGTACTCTTTGATCCAGGAGCTACTCATTCTTTTATATCTGTGTCATTTGGAAAGAAGCTAAATCTACCCCTCAAATCCTTAGACTACAAACTGCTTGTACGATCGCCTATGGGATTAGAAGTGGAATTTGAAAAAGGTTATGGACCATGTCTAGTTCTTATTGACGAAAAGACTTTGGATGCAACCTTGATTCAACTTGAGAAGGCAGACTTTGACGTCATCTTGGGAATGGACTGGTTAGCTCGGCATTCTGCAAACCTATTATATGTCGAAAAGAAGCTAACATTTAAAGACAAGGAAGGAGCAGAGTTCAGTTTTGTGGGAACCAAACTTCCCCGTAAACGAAAGCTCATACTCTCTGCATTAAAGGCTAGGAAGTGCCTTGAAAAATGAGCAGTTGGGTATCTAGTATATGTGGTCGATCTTACCAAGGAAGCATCACGAATGGAGGATATTGATGTCATGCGAGACTATCCAGATGTATTTCCTGAAGAACTACCAGGACTACCACCCCACCGCGCTATAGAGTTTGTTAAAGATCTAATACCCGGAGCTGCACCAGTATCTAAAGCACCTTATTGAATGGCTCCTACTGAACTGAAGGAATTAAAAGTACAACTACAAGAACTGCTGGACAAGGACTACATCCGGCCTAGCATATCACCATGGGGAGCGCCAATATTATTCGTAAAGAAGAAGGACGGTAGTGTTCGATTGTGTATAGAATACCAAGAACTAAATAAACTGACAATCATGAATTGATACCCATTGCCTCGGATCGATGACCTGTTCGATCAGTTGCAAGGTGCCAAAGTGTTCTCCAAGATCGATCTTCGGTCAGGCTACCATCAATTGAAGATTAAGGACAGAGATATTCCCAAGACAACATTCAGGACCAGATATGGACATTATAAATTTTTGATCATGTCTTTTGGATTGACGAACGCACCAGCAACCTTTATGGAACTTATGAATTGGGTATTCCATGATATGTTGGATACGTCGGTTATTGTATTCATCGATGATATATTGGTCTACTCCAAGGACAAGGAAACTCATATTCAGAATCTAAACGCCGCTCTATAGCGATTATGGAAGGAGAAGCTCTACGCCAAATTTACAAAGTGTGAGTTTTGGCCAAAGGAAGTCGCTTTTCTAGGCCATGTTGTATCCGCTGAGGGAATTAAAGTGGATCCTAGCAAGATCGAAGCTATTGTGAATTGGGAAGCACTGAAGAGCGTTGCAGAAATTAGAAGTTTCTTAGGTCTAGCTGGATATTATCGACGATTTGTGGAAGACTATTCCCAAATTGCCGTACCTCTCACCAGTTTAACTAAGAAGGGCGAAAAGTTTGTTTGGACTAAGAAATGCGAGAAGAGTTTCCAAACATTGAAGGCTAGATTGATATCTGCTCCAATCTTGACCATTTCGATTCCAGGACAGCCATTTATTTTGTACACTGATGCATCAGGATTGGGATTAGGATGTGTACTTATGCAAGGAGAACAAGTAATTGCTTATGCCTCAAAACAATTGAAAACGCATGAGAAGAACTATCCCACTCATGATTTAGAATTAGCGGCAGTAGTACATGTTGTCAAAATATGAAGACATTACTTGTACAGAGAGAAATTTCAGATTAAATCAGATCATAAGAGTCTTACTTACCTCTTTAATCAGAAGGAGTTGAATATGAGACAAAGAAGATGGTTGGAACTATTGAAAGACTATGATTGTGATATCCAGTATCATTCGGGAAAAGCTAATGTGGTTGCTGACGCGCTGAGTAGAAAGGCAATGATAAAATAATCAGGGGAGGTGTTATGCGGTATTTGATCCGGGCACTTTAGCTCTATCTCTACTCAAGTCTTGTCCACTGACATCGTCGTATCGCCTACTCAAGTCTTGTCCACTGACATCGTCGTATCGCCATTACCTTAGCAGAACTATTATGTCGTAGGGTATTAGGGGAGGTGGCTTGGACCGTGTAGTCTTCGACTCTGCCGGGGGCCCTTAGCTCTATCTCTATGGACGTACTGAGGATGCTGGGGTGAGGCCTTGGGTACACTGTTTGACATTAGGATTGGTTAGTTGCGAGCCCAGTTTGCAAGCCCTCACCAGTAGGGGCTTACGTGTTGGTATGGGTAGGGCATTAGGGGAAGTGTTATGCGGTGTTTGATTCGGACATTTTAGCTCTATCTCTATTCCATGGTGGGTGCATGTGGGACAATAATAAACGTTAACCTTTGGCGGCTTCACACACTCGTGTATAGAGGTGAGGCGGCCACCGAACCTTTCTATAGCACATTGCAAACTTATATATCAGACCACAGATATGAATTGAATGCCTGCATATGTTTGTTGCATTGTTTTGTTTGCTCACTGAGCCGTGATGTGTGCTCACCCTTTCGACGTCGAATATATTTAGTTGAGGATGCAGGTACCACTGTGGAAGATTATATGAATGCTTCTGTGTATGGACACGTGGCTGCAATGGAGGCTGAAGATATAGTGGAGACGCATGACTCCTCATGCGAGTGCAACTCATGTGTTTTCGATTAGATTTTTATTTGAACTATTAAGGAAATGTAATTGATATTTTGTTTACTTATGTCTCGGTTGATACAACATAATTTGATATTTTATTTATGATTATCACAGTTAGATTCCTCAGTTCGTTTAATATTAAGACTTCTGCTATTGTGTATTTATTCTGATTATGGTTGTGGATGTGTATGTTTTAGTTTACAAGAACACAACCTATTAGAGATCCTTGTTGAACCGTTGGTTTATTAGCGGTTCATCACACCGTTCTGAATAGTGCGGAATTGGGGTGTGACACTGTGGTTCACTCGGACTGTACATCCTTTAGATTCCAAACCAGTACCTGTGGTTCACTCGGACTGCACACACTTTGGTCCCAAATCGTACCTTGATCCACTTAGGTTGTACGCACTTTAGCCTTCTTTAGGATATCCATATCAACCCAAAAACAATGAACTATGTTGTACTTGATTTTCAGGACCTCTGAAATACGTAGGCAACTTAGAGGACCTCTCCAAGTACGGTACCACACCTTAGAATCCTTAGGTCCCTCATATCCATATCCATACCCAAATCCATATCCATGTTCACTTCAATTCACCTTAGGTTATCTCTAGATTCAATCTCAATCATCATCAAGCATAAACTTCAACTTGAACAATTGAATCTAAGAATGCTTAAGCATAAACCACATCCATAAACCTTAATCACATTTCGTTCAAATTACATTATGGACTTGATTTCCAGGATTGGAATACGTAGGCAATTTGAGATGTCTTGGATGTCTCAAATTCCGTCCATCACCGAACCATCTTCGGTTCGGTTCACTATTACTTTGCTTATTTATTTATTTTGAGAACATGTTTGGCTGAACCTAGGTTAGAAGAACTTAGCAACTTGGCATAAGATCCCTCATAAGCCCTAGTCATCATCAATTGACCATGAACAGTCAAAACCATAGAGTCTAAGGAAAGTAGAATCATATAGGAGGTTGATTTTTAGATCGGACAGCTTTGGGTGCCTAACACCTTCCCAAACTATACCTTGAATGCTTACCCGTTCTCTAATAGACCAAAGCCAATATATTGGGTCCAATGAGTCAATAGAAGTCTTTTCTTATGATGAGACTACATTTTTATAGGTCCTAGACCTTAATCTAGGTGGCGACTCCCAAATTATTTTTTTTATCCATCAGAGATGGGTAGAAGAGACTAACTTTGTCCTCACAGTGGAGACTCCGCTGGAGATTCTACATTCAAACTCTAGATTCACTTTCCTTACATTGATTGATTAACATTGGATGCTAGATCTAGGGCTACTGTTATTTATGTTTGTACATATTATTTTGGGGGGTTTGGGTTCAGTCACACATCGTTGTTAGTCGACCCGGGTCCTCATGCAGATGGGATCGTTCGCTAGACGAAAAGCACAATCTTGACACGTACCTTGTAAATGTCTCTACTGATGAGGGTCTCTGAGGATTGTTTCTTGGGTCCACCCGGGAAGCATCATACTGCTCTAGGTCTTGACAGTTTACAAAATGGTATATCAAAAGGAATCAAGGGGCCCATAATTCACCGTGTAGATGGGATAGGCCACTCCTCCTCGTCAAGGTAGCCTTGCCAGTCCTAACCCAGTTTGAGTCACATATTTGTTATTTTTGGTCTATCCTTGAACCAACATGGTAAAACTCATTCAATTACGACATTTATGCTAGTGACGTCGAAGTTTTGTCCTTTTTTTACTCTCGATTGGTTAACATGTTAGAATCCACACGATGAGCATCTTGAACTCTCACTTGATGGGAGCAAGAGAAATGTATAAATCTGTCCCACATCATAGTGGACGGCCACTGTACACTCTTTATCAATGAACTTACAGTGTTGGATCCATCATTGTTAACGCATCGGCTTAAAAAACGATCAAAAATGCCCTATCATGACATAGGTGTTATGATCGAGCTGTTATTGATCGGTTTGTTCAGTCATGAACCGCTTTTGCTAACTATCTCATATGAAATCTAGGAATAAGTATATCAGTTTCAATCTCTTTGAATTTGACAAACCAAGTGGTCGGACCTTGTTGCCTAATGAACCGTTTGGGTCATAAAGCCCAAGACTAATCACGGGGTCAGTCGAAGCAACTAAATTGATCTGGATTATGCTTGTTTAACAAGTTTCATAAGGGAGCTAACATTTGTTTGGTCGAGTTAGCTTTGTTTGTGCATGCAACTTTTCTTTCCATTTCCCACCATCCTAGAGTCCTAATACTTGTCAGTTTTGGTTCTTTTTCGATACCAGTTCAGGAGTCAGCCTAAATCGTAACCATTTCTACCTCGTGGATAAGAGATCCCCTCACTAGGAGGTTGTCTAGTGTGTCCATACCTGAACCAGTTATTCCTACCTCAACCGCATCAACTGAACCAATGGTTGATGGATCAAACCAAGTTTCAAACACTACTGAATCTAAGAAAGAGAAGATGGAGGAGACCATGGGAATGATAGTTATAGCGATGAAGGACCTACAATTGCAAGTGCAGGCCCAAGGGTCGACCTCTGAAAGGATGAATGTAACACCCCCACAAGGAATGGGTACCCCTAACCGAACAGTGCCACAATTTTGTACAAATCCGGCATTTGAAGATATGGAGGGTGTCGTATACCAAAAGCAGCCAATTATTCATAGGGTTCCCATAACCCATAAACCAAGGGAAGAAGAAGGCCCATACGAGGATAGGTTGAGTCAGATGGAAAAAATTCTGAGGGGTTTAAAGGGTGTAGAAAGTCAAATAATAGATGCTGAAGGACTTTGTTTCTTTCCAGAAGTGAAATTGCCCCCTAAGTTCAAGTGGACGATAGAGAAATTTGATGGGTCAGGGGATCCCAAAACCCATTTGAGGTCATTCACTGGTTTACTGAAGCAAGGACAAGGATTCTCAGATGAATAGTTAGCACAAGCATTCCAATTTTCACTAACGGGAGGTGCCCATATATGGTTGATGAACTTGAACCCGTCCCAAATTCATTCCTGGTCTGATATAACTCGGGCCTTCATAAGTTTCTACTCTTACAACACTGAGGTTGAGACTCACAGGAGGCAATTAGAGACTATGATGCAGAAGCAAGAAGAAAGTTTCATAGAGTACTTGACTAGGTTCAGAGTTGTAGCAGCAAAGCTATGGGACCATCTGAGAGGGATCAGGTCCAGATGATGATGAGAGGATTGAATAAAACTTACAAAACTTATATCTTTGGACAGACTATTCTGAATTTTGAAGGACTTATTGTTGCGGGGCAACAAGTTGAGGATGCTATCAATCATGGGGACGCCCTTCTGACCAAAGTGGAGAAGTCAGAATTCGGTTTTAACAGGAAGTCATATCCACCCAGGGGTTCAGGATCCAACCCACCAGCGGCACCAAAACAAGTTGCCAATACAAGCTCAGCCCCATTGATCATTGAATCTACACCTCCTACCCCAACTTTACAAAGATGGGGGCCCAAGAGATAGTTTACAAAATTGGGCATAACCAGAATGTCCTTCCTCGATAAGCTAGTCAAAGGAGGAAAACTCAAAGTTTTGGAAACTCGGCCAGTTCCGAATCCGTTACCTGCTCATTGGCGTATGAACGAGTTTTGGAAATACCATAGTCAAACCAGGCACGACACTGAGTATTGCGGTGCTTTAAGGCATGCCATACAAGACTTGCTAGATGTCGAAAAACTCAAGCTCCAACCGAGGCAAGCATCTGTGGCAAACAATGCCCTTCCTCGTCACATAGTTAACTTTATAGAATGGGGGGAGGTATGTTCGGACAAGGATATTCCAACTCAAGTGGTCTAAGCTGAAGGAAGCATCACACCTGGTGGAGAGGTAAACATGGTCTCAATCCATAAAGTGGGGTATGAGCATGGGGTAAAGT
Source organism: Protea cynaroides (assembly GCA_028583415.1). Classification (NCBI taxonomy): domain Eukaryota; kingdom Viridiplantae; phylum Streptophyta; class Magnoliopsida; order Proteales; family Proteaceae; genus Protea; species Protea cynaroides. Next base: position 75,267,044 of record CM053268.1, read on the forward strand.
TTTCAGAAATCTCGCAGCACACGATGGTAATTGGAGGTAATGATTAAGGGATAGAAGAAGGTCTGCCACAAGATATCAGTCTCGATGGATTCCACATTAGCAACATCATGGCAACCACAGAGCCAAATCCCCCAGGTACGCATTTATCATTTTCGCTTCATCAATTACTTAACATGTCTTACTTTCTAGGTATGGGCCTCGGTTCCAACCAATAGGGTGATGTTAACTTGTTATCTGTTTTGATTAATGAGTACAGATTTGGACTGGGGCATGTTCTTACCGATCGAGATCTGAAACTGATAGAGGATAAACAGAGGAGAGTCGATGATGTATTTCGGAGGCTCGAGAGGAGAAAATATAGGGGTAGCAGTAGGAGTCCAATAAAGGCAGTAGACAGGAGTCGCAGAAGATGGCAACCACAGAGGACAGATGAGTCGGTCTACCAGGAGCAATTTGGAGGTATATATGAGGATGAGCAAATCAACCCATACTTCAAGACTCTCAATGGATACATTGTCAAAGAAGGAGAGGACATTACATTCTACGGATTCCCTAAACCATGGCTAGATAGAAACCTCTAGAGACAAGTACCTGGTTTTGAGATCTTTGACTGTACAATTAATTGGATGGAGCTGGAAAAGATCAAAGTCAGAGGCAGAGTGAGGAGCAGAAGTTAGAAATGGAGACAATCGACATCAACAATCTATTTGATGAGGACCAAGTTCTGATGCTCACCAGAGACGATCAAGATGGAGATCCCGATGTGCAACCAATCATCCTCCCTATCAACGGAATGATCCCAAACTGGAGTTGTCTAGATACCTTTGTCTACCCGAAAGGGTTGTCATGTAATCAGTATAGTATGGCCATGTCTGGGCCCGAAGTCTATGAGTCTTTAGGTAGGTTTGAGTCTTTTGATAGCGTTGAGTCCATTCCATTAGGAACCTCCTCTTCTATACCTCTGTTTCCAAGCATTAATAAAGAAAAAATTTTCAATTGTATTGCGTCTATTTCTTCCAATTCCTCTTCTTCTAACTTTAACTTTGATAATGATGAGAATGATGAACCACCTCCTGAAATCATATAATCCATCAAAGCCTTGGAAGAGAAAAAAACCCAACCTATTGGCGAGGACTTCAAGACGATCAATCTTGGCACAGAAGAGCAACCACAAGAGATCAAGATTAGTATGACCTTGACAGAAGAAGAGACTGACCAGTTGATGAAGTTATTAAAGGAATTCCAAGAGGTGTTCGCATGGTTTTATGAAGATATACTGGGCATAGATCCAGAAGTGGTACAACACAAGATACCTCTAATTCCCAATGCAAAGCCGCACAAGCAGAAGTTGAGACGGCTAAGGCCTGAATGGACTTTAAAAGTCAAAGAGGATATAATGAAACAGTTTGATGCTGGATTCTTGGAAGTCTCGAAGTACCCAGAATGGCTAGCTAATGTGATCATAGTACCTAAGAAGGATGGAAGGCTGAGAGTGTGTGTGGATTACAGGAATCTGAATAAGACCAGCCCCAAGGATGATTTTTCACTGCCAAAGATAGACATCCTAGTTGATAACACAACCAATCATGCACTTCTGTCATTCATGGATTGATTCTCAGGGTATAACCAGATCAAGATGGCCCTAGAAGACAAAGAGAAAACTGCCTTTACAACAGACTAGGGTATTTATTGTTACATGGTAATGCCATTTGGACTAAAGAATGCAGGAGCAACCTATCAGAGGATGGCTACGATAGGGTTGCATGATCTGATTCATAAGGAAGTTGAAGTATATGTGGACGATATGATTGTAAATCACTTACCAGAGACGACCATTGTAAGACCCGCACTCTGAAAACCCGGTCTAAACCTAGGTTTTGTGTCGTGACAGGTCTTCCGATCATCACCGGGCTAGACGGGGCAAACGGATAACAAACAGGTACAAAATCAGACCGAAGTTGACCAATTATACCTGATTTTAGGTATACCGGTCGATGGTACCGGTCTTGGTACCGGCGACCGGTATGGCCTGCGCAGCTATGTGTGGGAATTTGGAGATTGGTCTCTGCGGGTCCCGCTTTCCTGATTTCGAATCCTAGAAGTTTCCTAATCCTAGTAGGGTTACTAAACCCTATTGCTAGCCTATAAATACACCCTTAAACCTCCTCAAATCATTTCCATTGTCTCTCGCAAACCCTAGAGAAGAGAAAGAGGTGGAAAAGGAGAAGGAGCTAGGAGGAAGAAGAAGGAGCCGTCATTACCGTTCGACGAAGCTCTCCTTACGCCAGTCAACGGTAAGTGCTTGAATCCACCTTCTTACCCTATGTTAGTTGTGTGGGTGGATCAATACCATGCAAAGTAGGTATTGATCTAAAACCCTGAATTGGCCAATAAATCCTAAGTTGTCGTCAAACCCTAGATTCGAGTTTCGAGATGATATTCATCGAAACGAGACTTGAATGAGTTGGGGATAACTCTAACTCAAAGACTAGACTTATAATGGATATGAGAAACCCTGAAAATCCATGGAGGATGATCGTCGGCAGACGAAAAACCCATGTATGGTCTTCCGGAGACATACCGGTCGACTATACCGGGTGCACATAGTGCGACCGGTATGTGCGACCGCTACCTCTCGGGAGGTTATCTGTGGGGACCGGCTGACCATACCGGTCGCTAGTCTTTCCCACAGAGCTGCGACCGGTATATGCCACCGGTCAGCTCTGTGAGGGTATTTTGTAACCATGTTGGTTTTCGACCAATATGAAACCCTAAACAATATATTCTAATGAAACCCAAATAATCTTGTAGGACTTTGTGACTTATCGTTTGGATCTTGCGACGTGGAGCAAGTTATCGAACGAGCGTCAGGTAAGGGAATCTGACCTAAACCTAATAATTAATGGACAGTAAATTGTTATTAATCACCTGATCATATGAGATGTGTTGTTTGTGCATATTCACATGCCATCCTTTACTTTCGGTTATTATTACTGTTCATGCATTGATAGGATGTGATTGTTAGGCATGTGATTGTTTTCGTTAGTGTGTAGAGTGGGGCATGGGCCTGGGATCGCTCTTCACATTAGCACCTTTTGTAGTATTCTGTCTTAACATGCTTGGTACGGGTGGGGTATCAGGGGAAGGTCGTGGTATGGTGGTTTCCAATATTGATGTTGTCTCGGCCATTGTTATGTGGTACTGTGGATTCTGAGTCGACGCTGGCTTGTCCACGATGCTTTAGATCTATCTCTATGCCGTAGGGAGTTATGTTGGGATAGGGTCTACCTGCGTATTGTTCTATCCTAGTGTATTAGTTGCGGATAGGGTATCAGGGGGAGGTGAGGTATTGTGGTCTCTGGCCCGGCCTGCACGCTCTAGCTCTATCTCTATGCCGTAGACGACTGTGTTGGGATAGAGCATACATTGATGACATATAGGATTGGTTAGTTGCGAGCCCAGTTTGCAAGCCCTGACCAGTAGGGGCTTAGGTACTGGTATGGGTGGAGTATCAGTGGAGGTGCGGGTATACCTTAGCTCTATCTCTATCCCATGATGGGTGCATGTGGGTTGGTGGTAGTGTGATCTACTGTGCGGTGCCACACACTCGTGTATAGAGGTGCGGGGGCCACTAAACCTTTCTATAGCACATTGCAAACTTTAAACCAGACCACAGCATAAAATTGATTGTTACTCATGCATAATCTTGTGAAACTGTCTGATTGTCTTACTGAGCTATGTTATGAGCTCACCCCTTGTATATATACATGTTTTTAGATGTTGATGCAGATTACACCGTGGACGACTATGTGAACGCTCCGGGGTACGGTGGTGTGGCTGCTCTGGATGTACAAGCAGGGGAGGACGAGCATGATGCTTCATGCGAGTGCCCTTTCTCCGTGTACCTTTGATTGGTTTTTATTTATTTATTTCAGTTATTTTCGATTGGATTAAAGGGATGTAAAAGATATTTATTTTATGTGTTTGAATTTGGATAATGGGATATTTATTTAAATTATCAATAGATATTCAGTTCATTCTATTTAAAGTCTTCTGCTGTATATTTATATTCTGATTGTGGTTATGTGTAATGGTTTGTATGGGTGGACACGGCCTATTCGAGATTCTGGTGTGAACTGTTGGTTCGATGACAGTTCACTCACACCATTCTGGTTGGATCAGAGTTAGGGTGTGACAACTTGGTATCAGAGCCCTCGGGCTTTGTCTACAGACTATATTACACTTAACTGGGTCGATGAACTGAGTTAGGAAATATTAAAAATTTTAATACAAACACACCCTAAGCATTGTTTGATACCTGAGACTGAGTAAGAAAGAGAATAATATACTATGTTAAATATGAAACTTAACATGTGCACATACACTAGTTAGGTGAAACATAAATTTTCATAAATCAAGAAAATTGTAGCAAATGATATATGCTACAGGGTACGGTCCACAAACCGGACAGTTACCCTGTTATATGTAAAACAGTCATGAGTAAGTGAAAGAAAATCATGGGGTAGGGGGCCTAGGAGGTATGGGGTCTGCTATATCATAATCTTGCTCGTAAGCGACCCTGAGCCAGTGCACCTGATCCTGTGTGACTCTGAGACTGCGAGCCAACTGCGCCAAGTCACGGGTCATCTCACGCTGAGTGTCCCTGATCTCAGTAAACATGCTCAACACCGGGTCTGCAGGGGGGTGAGATGGTCCAGCTGTAGATGTAGATGGTGGTGCTGCAGGTGTAGGCTGTGGAGCTGGCGTTGGTACTACACAACCGATGCAGAGTAGCCCAAGGCCGATGGGCCAAGCATAGAATGTACCACCACCGAATCAGTTTCCGTCGCCTTCTGCATACCCGGGAGCCTATCCGTATCCACCACCATGGTACGGAGCGGATACGCAAGGACAACATGATCTGAGCAGGTCAGTGGACAGATTCTTGAAGTTGAAACCTTCATCGTTCACGGGCAGGACAGGGAAACCATTGTGGCCAGCACAGTGGGTTGCTGAGATGGAAAAGAACTTTCGATTGATGACTTGTACGGAGGAGGAAAAGGTTCTGTTTGCCACTTACATGCTGAGAGAAGACGCAAATGCTTGGTGGAATTCCACACGGGCATATCTGGAGACTAAGTACACACTGGTTGATTGGGAAGTGTTTAAAGTCGACCGTAGATGCTTATCAGCAGAGGTACGAAGAGCTATTTTTCTTCGCACCGGCCAGTATGCAAGAGGAGGAGACCAAGACACGTAGGTTCACCATGGGACTACGTGGGAGCATCAGAGAGCACCTTTTGGGTCTGGACAAGAAGACCTACAACGAGGTTGTGCAGGTTGCGAGGGTGATAGAGTCCAGTCAGAAGGACAGCTTCTTCGCTCAGAACAGAGGAGTGAAGAGATCTGCTAGTGAGAACTCGGGTGGCGGTAGTACTAGACCATTCCGCCCATACAGGGCACAGCACCGCCACAAGACCGCAGAAACAACCCGGCACCACCGTGCCACGTCGCTGGACACAACCCAAATATCAAATGTTATAACTGTCAGCAGCTGGGACATGTTGCAAGGAACTGTACTCTACCCAAGAAGCAACCGCCCCAGCAAGGAAGAGTTTATGAGGTCACCACTGAAGAGGCAGCTGCATCACCTGATGTGGTCACTGGTACGACTCTATCCCTTACTATTTGGCTTATCTTTATCATTTGTGTGTATGCGCATATAGACTAAGGGATGATAGAAAATTCCAGGAATTGTAAATGTAGCTGGTATACCCGCCAGAGTATTATTTGACTCTGGGGCCACGCACTCCTTTGTTTCTATTTCTTTTGGAAAGCGAACGGAGTTACCAATCAAGCATTTGAACCCAAGCTTGATAGTTCGCTCTCCACTAGGAGTCGAAGTGGCTTTGACCGAATATTATGGACCATGTACTGTATGTATTCAGGGCCGAGACTTAGAAGCAAGCCTAGTACTACTCGAGATGACAGACTTTGATGTCATCCTGGGGATGGATTGGCTAGGCCGTCATTCAGCCATCCTATTATGTGGTGAGAGGAAGCTTATGCTTACTGACAAAGATGGAAGGGAGTATAGCTTTGCTGGTGTCAAGCTATCTAGGAAGTGGAAGCTGATCCTCTCCGCCCTAAAAGCTAAGAGATGCTTAGAGAAAGGGGGAGTGGGTTATCTAGTATCTGTAGTCGACACCACTGCGGAGGTGCCAAAGATGGAAGATCTAGAGGTGGTACGAGAGTTTCCGGGATGTGTTTCCAGAGGAGCTTCCGAAGTTTACCACCGGCACGGGGCTACGGAATTTGTGATAGACCTTATGCCGGGTTCGGCGCCGGTGTCTAAAGCACCATACAGGGATGGCCCCGACCGAGTTAAAGGAGTTGAAGACCCAGTTACAAGAATTGTTGGATAAGGGCTTCATACGACCTAGTATATCGCCTTGGGGAGCACCTGTATTATTCGTCAAGAAGAAAGATGGAAGTGTACGGCTATGTATTGACTACCGTGAGTTGAACAAGTTGACGATCAAGAATCGGTATCCTTTGCCTAGGATCGATGATCCGTTCGATCAGCCGCAGGGTGCAAAGGTTTTCTCGAAGATCGATCTCCGATCGGGTATCACCAATTGAAGATCAAGGCCCGAGATATTCAAGGTCCGCTTTCGGACGAGGTATGGGCATTATGAGTTTCTAGTTATGTCTTTCGGGTTGACCAATGCTCCAGCGTCGTTTATGGAACTGATGAACCGAGTGTTTCATGATATGCTGGACACTTCGGTCATCGTATTCATCGATGACATATTGATTTACTCTAAGGACATGGAGACTCATACAATGCATTTGAGGGCTAAGAGATGAGAAGCTTTATGCAAAGTTCAAGAAGTGTGAGTTTTGGCTGAAGGAAGTGGCTTTCTTGGGCCATGTTGTATCTGAAGACGGTATCAAGGTTGATCCAAGTAAGATAGCTGCTATAGTAGGATGGGAAGCACCAAAATCTGTTGCGGAGATTCGTAGTTTCCTTGGGTTGGCTGGTTATTATAGAAGATTTGTGGAAGATTACTCCGGGATCATTGTTCCACTCACCGATTGACCAAGAAGGGAGAGAAATTCATATGGACAGATGAGTGCGAGAAGTGCTTTCAGACTTTGAAGTCAAGACTAGTCTCTGCACCTATCTTGAAAATCCCAGAACCAAGCGTACCGTTTACTTTATATACCGATGCTTCAGGGTTGGGAATTGGGTGTGTATTGATGCAAGGAGAACAGGTGATTGCTTACGCATCAAGACAGTTAAAGGAGCATGAGAAGAACTATCCTACGCATCACTTGGAGCTGGCAGCGGTTATTCACGCGATCAAAACTTGGAGACACTACTTGTACGGTGAGAAGTTTCAGATCAAGTCAGATCACAAGAGCTTAACTTATCTTTTCACCCAGAAGGATTTGAATATGAGACAGAGGAGATGGTTGGAATTGTTAAAAGATTATGATTGCGACATCCAGTACCATTCGGGTAAAGCAAATGTGGTGGCCGACGCCTTAAGCGTAAAGTGGGCATCGAAACCCGAGGCGAGACCAGTTGAGCAAGGCTTGATTCATAAGTTCACTATGATGTTCGCCGCATTGAAGATCTCACCGGATCTAATTGATGAAGTCAAGATAGCAATCCTACAGGATCCATATCTCAAGACAGTGCAAGAAGACTTAGAGAAGGGTACGTGCAATCCTGACTTTACCTTGGATTCAGACAAGGTACTCAAGTATCGTGGACGGTTATGTATACCTGAGAGCGAAGACTACGATATCAGAGACCGAGTTATGACTGAAACTCATTACACTCCATATTCGGTACATCCAGGAAGTACCAAAATGTACCATGACTTGAGAAGACTATATTGGTGGAGGGGTATGAAAGCAGATATAGCTCGTTTTGTGTTCCAATGTCCGAATTGTCAACAAGTTAAAGCGAAAAGGCAAGGACCCGCGGGTTTACTACAGCCGTTACGTAACCTGCATGGAAGTGGGATTGTATCACCATGGATTTCGTCACCGGCCTACCTTTGACACCAAGGTCGGTGGATGCGTTTGGGTTATAGTAGATCGACTCACCAAGACAGCTCGATTTATTGCGGTCGGACCTCAGTATACCATGGAGAAACTAGCCAAGTTATATGTTGATAATATAGTCGGACTTCATGGCGTTCCGAGAGTATAGTATCCGACAGAGATCCCCATTTTACATCAAAGTTCTGGGAAGGATTACAGAAAGCTATGGGAACAAAGTTGAAGTTCAGCACAGCTTTTCACCCTCAGACGGACGGACAGTCAGAGCGAACTATTCAAATTTTGGAAGATATGCTCTGAGCTTGTGCATAAGATTTCAAAGGAGCTTGGGATGAGAAGCTATCACTTATCGTGTTCGCTTACAACAACAGTTATCAGGCTACAATTCGGGATGGCCCCATATGAAGCACTCTATGGAAAGAAGTGTCGTACACCCTCGTTATGGAACAAAGTGGGGGAAAGAAGAATTGTAGGACCGGAGTTTGTTGAAGAAACTTGCCGAGTGATTGATCAAATCAAGGGAGAGAGTGAAGACGGCTCAAGTCCGACAGAAGCACTATGCGGATAATCGACGTCGAGATCTGGAGTTCGCAGTGGGTGACAAAGTGTTCTTGAAGGTATCACCGGTGCGAGGTCTGAAACGGTTTGGTAAGAAGGGGAAGCTATGCCCCAGGTATGTGGGACCATATGAGATATTGAATCGACGTGGTAATGTAGCATATCAATTGGCTCTACCACCATCTATGTCTAGCGTTCATAATGTGTTCCATGTATCATTATCGAAGAAGTATGTCGAGATCCATCGCATATCTTGATCGCTGATCCTCCGGACTTGATCGAAGACTTAACTTTCAAAGTGGTGCTCGTAATGCTCTCAAGCCGAAAAGTTCAGCAACTTCGAACCAAGGATATCCACTATGTGAAGGTGCATTGGAGAAGCCAAAATGTGGAGGAAATTACTTGGGAAGAAGAGAGCGCGATGAGGAAGGAGTACCCTAACCTTTTTGACGATCAAGGTACGTTCAAATTTCGATGCCAAAATTTCTTTTAAGGGTGGGGGAGTTGTAGAACCTACATGCAAATTTCGGGACAAAATTTCTTTTAAGGGTGGTGGAGTTGTAAGACCCGCACTCTGAAAACCCGGTCTAAACCTTGGTTTTGTGTCGTGACAGGTCTTCCGATCATCACCGGGCCAGACGGGGCAAACGGATAACAAACAGGTACAAAATCGGACCGAAGTTGACCAATTATACCTGATTTTAGGTATACCGGTCGATGGTACCGGTCTTGGTACCGGTCGACCGGTATGGCTGCGCAGCCTATGTGCGGGAATCTGGAGATTGGTCTCTGCTGGTCCCGCTTTCCTGATTTCGAATCCTAGAAGTTTCCTAATCCTAGTAGGGTTACTAAACCCTATTGCTAGCCTATAAATACACCCTTAAACCTCCTCAAATCCTTTCCATTGTCGCAAACCCTAGAGAAGAGAAAGAGGTGGAAAAGGAGAAGGAGCTAGGAGGAAGAAGAAGGAGCCGTCATTACCGTTCGACGAAGCTCTCCTTACGCTAGTCAACGGTAAGTGCTTGAATCCACCTTCTTACCCTATGTTAGTTGTGTGGGAGGATCAATACCATGCAAAGTAGGTATTGATCTAAAACCCTGAATTAGCCAATAAACCCTAAGTTGCCGTCAAACCCTAGATTCGAGTTTCGAGATGATATTCATCGAAACGAGACTTGAATGAGTTGGGGATAACTCTAACTCAAAGCCTAGACTTAGAATGGATTGGAGAAACCCTGAAAATCCATGGAGGATGATCGTCGACAGTCGAAAAACCCATGTATGGTCTTCCGGAGACATACCGGTCGACTATACCGGGTGCACATAGTGCGACCGGTATGTGCGACCGCTACCTCTCGGGAGGTTATCTGTGGGGACCGGCTGACCATACCGGTCGCCAGTCTTTCCCACAGAGCTGCAACCGGTATATGCCACCGGTCAGCTCTGTGAGGGTATTTTGTAACCATGTTGGTTTCCGACCAACATGAAACCCTAAACAATATATTTTAATGAAACCCAAATAATCTTGTAGGACTTTGTGACTTATCGTTTGGATCTTGCGACGTGGAGCAAGTTATCGAACGAGCGTCAGGTAAGGGAATCTGACCTAAACCTAATAATTAATGGACAGTAAATTGTTATTAATCACCTGATCATATGAGATGTGTTGTTTGTGCATATTCACATGCCATCCTTTACTTTCGGTTATTATTACTGTTCATGCATTGATAGGATGTGATTGTTAGGCATGTGATTGTTTTTGTTAGTGTGTGGAGTGGGGCATGAGCCTGGGATCGCTCTTCACATTAGCACCTTTTGTAGTATTCTGTCTTAACATGCTTGGTACGGGTGGGGTATCAGGGGAAGGTCGTGGTACGGTGGTTTCCAATATTGATGTTGTCCCGGCCATTGTTATGTGGTACTGTGGATTCCGAGTCGACGCTGGCTTGTCCACGATGCTTTAGCTCTATCTCTATGCCGTAGGGAGTTATGTTGGGATAGGGTTCTACCTGCGTATTGTTCTATCCTAGTATGTTAGTTGCGGATAGGGTATCAGGGGGAGGTGAGGTATTGTGGTCTCCAGCCCGGCCTGCACGCTCTAGCTCTATCTCTATGTCGTAGACGACTGTGTTGGGATAGAGCATACATTGATGACATATAGGATTGGTTAGTTGCGAGCCCAGTTTGCAAGCCCTGGCCAGTAGGGGCTTAGGTACTGGTATGGGTGGAGTATCAGGGGAGGTGTGGGTATACCTTAGCTCTATCTCTATCCCATGATGGGTGCATGTGGGTTGGTGGTAGTGTGATCTACTGTGCGGTGCCACACACTCGTGTATAGAGGTGCGAGGGCCACCAAACCTTTCTATAGCACATTGCAAACTTTAAACCAAACCACAGCATAAAATTGATTGTTACTCATGCATAATCTTGTGAAACTGTCTGATTGTCTTACTGAGCTGTGTTGTGAGCTCACCCCTTGTATATATACATGTTTTTAGATGTTGATGCAGGTTACACCGTGGACGACTATGTGAACGCTCTGGCATAGGGTGGTGTGGCTGCTCTGGATGTACAAGCAGGGGAGGACGAGCATGATGCTTCATGCGAGTGCCCTTTCTGCGTGTACCTTTGATTGGTTTTTATTTATTTATTTCAGTTATTTTCGATTGGATTAAAGGGATGTAAAAGATATTTATTTTATGTGTTTGAATTTGGATAATGGGATATTTATTTAAATTATCAATAGATACTCAGTTTATTCTATTTAAAGTCTTCCGCTGTATATTTATATTCTGATTGTGGTTATGTGTAATGGTTTGTATGGGTGGACACGGCCTATTCGTGATCCTGGTGTGAACCGTTGGTTCGATGACGGTTCACTCACACCATTCTGGTTGGATCAGAATTGGGGTGTGACAACCATATTACAACTCTAAGAAAATTCTTTGAGAGGATCAAGCAATATAAGCTTAGGCGTAACCCTCAGAAGTGTGAATTTGGGGTAACAGCAGAAAAAATGCTAGGGTTCATGGTTAGTCAAAGGGAGATTGAAATAGACCCAGCTAAGATAAAAGCCATATCAGAGATGCCACCTCCCAAGACAGAGAAAGAGATAAGAGGTTTTCTCGGAAGGCTTCAGTACATTAATCGATTTATCGCACACCTCACGGCAACATGCGATTCGATTTTCAAGTTACTAAGGAAGAATCAGCCCAAGGAGTGGAACCCTCAGTGTCTGTTGGCTTTTGACAAGATCAAGACTTATCTATCAAATCCACCAGTGCTGGCTCCACCTGTTCCTGGAAGGCCATTTCTCCTTTACTTATTAGTGTTAGAAGATTCCATGGGATCGATGATAGCCCAACATGATGACGATGGACGTACAGAAAAGGCAATATATTACTTAAGCAAGAAATTCGCAGGCTACGATTTAAACTATACACCCTTGGAGAATACATGTGCAGCTCTAGTCTGGGTAACTAAAAAGTTGGGACATTACATGTTATCATACCCTGTCATACTCATTTCAAGGATGGACCCATTGAAGTACCTATTTGAGAAGCCAACATTGACTGGAAGACTGGCTCGATGGCTACTATTGTTGTCTGAATTTGATATCACATATGTCACATAGAAATCCACTAAGGGAAGTGTAATTGCAGAGCATCTATCCACTCACCCAGTCAAGGATAACCTCAGAAACTTGGAAGATGTATTCCTTGATGAAGAGGTTCACATGGCCGAAGAGGAAAAGAAAGAAGATACATAGATGATGTTCTTTGATGGAGCCACCAACCATAGAGGGTGTGGAGCTGGGGTATTACTTATAGATCCAAAAGGAGAATTCGTACCATTCTCGCTCCGATTAGAGTTCGAGTGTACAAACAATACTGCAGAATATGAACTTGCATCATGGGGCTCAAAGCTGCACTTGCAATAGGCACAAGAAGTTCAAAGTGTATGGGAATTCGTCCATCGTCATCTACCAAGTCAGAGGAGATTGGAAAACCAAGGATGAAAAATTGATACCTTATCAACAGCATGCAATTTGTTACACCCGAATTCCGCACTATTCGGAATGGTGGATGAACCGCTTATTAACCAACGATTCAACCAGGATCTCGAATAGGTTGTGTCCATTTGCTTAAACCATACACATCTACAACAATAATCAGAGTAATTACACAATAGCAGAAGTCTTTGTACTAATGAACTGAGAGTCTAACAATTATAAAATAATAAATTATCCAATTATTCTCCATTGACTAAGATATAAAATAAAATATTTAATCAATTACATCGTCTGTATAGATTGAATAAAATTTTAATAAAAAATCAAGAGTTACACTCGCATGACGAATCATGCGACTCCACCATAACTTCAGCGTCCATCGCCGCCGCATGTCCATACATAGGAGCATTCATATAGTCTTCAACCGTGGTACCCGCATCATCAACTAAAAGCATTCGACGTCGAAAGGGTGAGCACACATCATGGCTCAGTGAGCAAACAAAACAATGCAACAAACATATGCATGCATTCAATTCATATCTTTGGTCTGGTTCATAAGTTTGCAATGTGCTATAGAAAGGATAGGTGGCCGCCGCACCTCTATACACGAATGTGTGGAACCGCCCAACGGATCAAACACCATTGCCACCCCCACATGCACCCACCATGGAATAGAGATAGAGCTAAAGTGTCCGGATCAAACACCGCATAACACTTCCCCTGATGCCCTATCCATACCAACACGTAAGCCCCTGTTGGCAAGGGCTTACAAACTGGGCTTGCAACTAACCAATCCTAATGTCAAACAGTGTATCCAAGGCCTCACCCCGGCATCCCTCAATGTGTCCATAGAGATAGAGCTAAGGCCCCCCAGCAAAGTCAGAGACTACACGGTCCGAGACCACCTTCCCTGATGCCCTACTATGTAATAGTTCTGTTAAAGTAATGGCGATACGACGATGTCAGTGGACAAGACTTGAGTAGAGATAGGGCTAAAGTGTCCGGATCAAACACTGTATAACACTTCCCCTAATGCCCCACTCGCATCAAGTACAACAACCACACACAAACATTCACATGCTTATTCCTAGCATCATCATCATCATCATGCTATAAAAAACTGAATTAAATATACATGAACAGTAATAACAGGAATAATAGATGACATGTGATATGCACATTACAATCATACAATGATAGAATCATTCATGGTGCTAGACTCAATAAACAAAACAGTTTATTATTAGCCAATTCGTTTAGGTCTTGTTCCCTCACCTTTGATTGAGTGTAGATCCTCGTTCAAGCCTAACAAATCGATAAATTTTAATTAGAATTAATTCCAACAAATTTAGACTAGCTGAAACCTTAGGGTCGCAGGTAGGGCAGCACCTAGGGTCGGTTACCAATCGATCGTAGGGGTAAGGTCGGACGTGGGGTCGGTTACCAATCGACCCTACGTGTGACCACACCCTCCCTGGGACTTCCCGAGGGCATGTGATCGATCATGTGGTCTTGTAGGTCCATTCTAAGATTGTTCTATGGCTCATAACTATGATTTTTACACACTTTCCATTGCCTATGATGATTACTTCCATGGATTCCTTTGGAACTCATCCATGGATGTATAATTTAGGTTTCTCTTAATCCTAACTTCCTCATAATCTATTCTAGGCTCTTACTTTATGAAGGGAATTAGGTTCATACCTGAGGTTGGCTGAGATTCAGAGGTTTCTCTGAACTCCTCCTCTTCCTTAGCATTTTCTTCAATTTTCCTTCTCTTCTTCTTTTCCTTCTCTTTCTCTTTTCTCACTTTCAATTAGGGTTCAAAAGGGAGTGAAAGAAGCTAAGGGACATCCTATTTATAGAGGAAAACCCTCCAAAATAAGTCCCATTGAGTTTAGGAAAGAATCCCTTGGAATTAGGAAAGTTTCCTAATTTACAGTTTCTGTCTGAAATCGTAGGGTCGGATGTAGGGTCGTAGGATCCGTCGACATTACGTTTTTCTAGTCATGCGACCCTACGACTAGAAAATCATAGGTTGTACTTCTGTTGAGGTGGGGTTGACCCTACCTGTTTAGGCATGCGACCCTACCCTCACATTTATTGTTTTTGGGTCAGATTCATACCTGGTCTTGTGATTTTCTTTACGTACTTGGTCCACTTGGCTCGACCATGATAGGTAAACCTGGTACAAGGTGGTAAGACCGGTTAGTTTGATATAGGTCTTACACAATTAGTGTGGCTCAGAGCTTCACAGAGATAGAGTTCGACTATTCCCCAAGGGACACAAACAAATACGCTGATGCATTGACCACCTTGGCTTTGATGATCAGTGGTGATCCTGTCGAACACACAAGATCCTTGATGATAGAAAGGAGAAGGCATCCGGCATATGCAAAAGTTGACGCATTAACAGTTAATGGAAGACCTTTGTTTGCACCCATAGTGGACTTCAGTAAAGAAGGCAAATACCCTACAGATGCTACAATAAGAGAGGAAGACACTGAGATGATACGCCTTACAGTTTGTCCTCTGCGAAGATATCCTATACAAGAGATCATATGATGGGGTACAATTGGTCTCTGTCGATGAAGAGCAAGCACAAACCCTCATTGAGCAGATACATCAAGGAGTTTGTGGACCGCACATGAATGCTAGGATGCTTACAAAGAAAATCTTGAGAATGGGGTACTATTGGAACACGATGGAAATAGATTGCACGGAGTTCATGAAGAAGTGTCACAAATGCCAGATCTTTGCCAACCTGATACATGTACCGCCTACAGAATTGCACACTCTTAATTCACCTTGGCCATTCTCAACTTAGGGTATAGATGTAATCGAAAAGATTCACCCAAAAGCATCAAATGGACTTGAGTTCATCTTAGTAGCCATCGATTATTTTACCAAGTGGGTAGAAGCTCAGTCATATGCTAAACTCACAGCAAATAAGGTAGCCAAGTTCCTTCAAGAGCATATCATCTATCGGCATGGGATGCCTCATGCTCTAATCTCAGATCAAGGTCAACACTTCAGAAGGAAGGTACAAGAGCTGTGTGAGAAGTTTAACATCCAGAAGCATCATTCTTCCCCTTATCGTCCACAGACAAATGGAGCAGTAGAAGCCGCCAACAAGAATGTCAAGGTCATCCTCCAGAAAATGGCAAAAACTCATGGTGACTGGGCAGATAGGCTACCATATGCATTATGGGCATACAAAACTTCTATAAGGACATCTACTGGAGCGATGCCTTACTCTTTCGTATATGGTATGGAAGTAGTACTCCCAGTAGAAATGGAAGTGCCATCACTGAGGATATTATTGGAGTCCAAAATCCCTGAAGCTGAATGGCTCCGATCTCGTTATGAGGAGTTGAACCTCATTGATGAAAGGAGAATGAAAGCGGCTGACAATGTAAAGAAGTACCAACAAAGAATGGCCACCACTTTTAATAAGAAGGTCTGTATTCATCACTTGGCAGTGGGAGATCTAGTACTGAAGGAGCAAAGAGCGCCTATCCATGACCTCAGGGGTAAATTTCATCTAAACTGGAGTGGACCATTCATAGTGAAAGAAATATTACCTGGAAAGGCAGTTTGGTTGACTGATCTGGATGGTGAAGAGTTACAATACCTGACCAACCTTGATCAGGTGAAACAATATCATGTCTAGCCTCTGCACTCTTTAAAAAAGTAAAAAATAAAAAAAATAAAAAAAACCCTGGAGAGTGCAATTGGTTTGTCATTCATGGAAGTCGACAATGAAACTTGACTGTTTTAGAGGACTTTACAATGGAATTGGGTTGGATTCTCCAAAGAGGCTACTACATCCCGCCACTCAGGAATGGTTTCATCATCTTGTCATAATTAAAGAAAGAACTTCCTACTTCTGGCTAAGCTCTTTCATCCGTTTATCTATCCAACGGATTTCCCAAGAGTCGCATATCGAGCCCATCTTTCACATCTTTTGATATCGACCCTAGAGGGCATGTCAATTTGAAAATAATAATAATGATAAATTTGGTTGGAACTAAAGAGCCCTTCCTTCTCAAGCCCATAAAATGGTATCTCTCCGGAGGGATCGACCATTCTACATAAACAATCAAAAGATCCTCCTGATGGGAAACTCATCTGGATAGCTTCTTATCAGCCGAGTTTGGCCTTCATCCTCACTCACCTGTCTTGATTTAGAAACTTAGGCCCAAACAAGGTCATGTATATGCACATATTTCATGCACAACTCACTAAGGTTTTCAATGTGTCTAACAATTACAGTGTAAGATAGTTCTAATGATTTCCCTACTAATTCTGTTGTAGGTCGGGATTTTCTATAGGTCAACTTTGGTGAGCACTCTAGAGCTTTTACTCGTCAAACAGCATGGTGAGGATGGATAAAGCATTGAAGAATTGGAGTTGGCCTATGGAATTCACTGAAAATCATTCATTCTTAGAGAAGATTCACTTGGATGTCCTTCAAATGATGACAGTAAAATTGTGCCCAGGTTTACTAAAAGTAGCTATTCAGTGCTGGGATCCAATAGCTCATGTATTCAGGTTTGGTGAAGCCGAATTGTGCCCTACTATTGAAAAATTCAAAGCATGTCTCCTTTATCCACAAAAAAGAAATATGTTTAGACCATCCCCTAAGAGATATTATAAGTAGAGAATAAGAGACTTCTTTGGCTGGAATGAAGAAGAAGCAAGATTATTCGTTCAAGAAAAGAAATTGAAATTACAACCCATGATAGATACCTATGCATGGAAAGAACCTAAAGATGATGAAGCAAAAACATGGAGGAGACGAGTTTATCTATATTGCATCATTGCTCGAAGATTACTACAGAGTCAAGAAGCTACATGATCACCTATCATTATTGATCTCATCGGACATGCAGAGCGTCAAAGAGATATCATACCTACTATGTTAGCAGATATTTTGAGGGGACTGGATCTTGCAGTAAATCTACAAGGCAGGTGTCATTTAGAGAAGTTCAATGGATCATTATACTTGCTTCAAATCTGGTTAGTTGAAAGGTTGGATCTGGTAGAGGAACTCGGAGCACCAAGTCTTGACCGTTATCATCTAGTAAAGAGGGTAGATCCTATTGTACATCAAGTTGACACAAATTGGCTGTCATATTGTTCATCGATAGACGAAGCTCTCTCTTTTTCATCTCGTGCCAGATGCAACAAAAGATAAGTCCTTTTTCCTTCTCGCGAACCACGGGAGCGCCTAGCGCACGCGCATCCGTTTTCTTGCAGGCAAGGTTGGTAGGCGGTTTCCCTCCGACAAACAGACTCGCGACTATGGCAGGGCGGGCCGGGCCCATTTATGGATTGGGCGCTGCTATGGTCTTGTGCTGGTGGCGGAGAGGTCGGCGCCTATGTTCTGGCTCTGGGAGGTGTTCCCTTAAGCAAATGACCTTTTCAAGCATCCGATGGAACTATAGTTGCTGGAATGCAGAGAAAGTTGTCACAAACACTCTAGGTAGTGTAGATGTTCAGATTATGGGTTTGACACACACTTCATTTTATTTACCTACCAGGCTATTCCATCAATATGGGGCATTGAAAGACATCAACAAGAAGGGAACAGGTATTAAAGCACCTAAAGAATTAAGCCATGATCTGGTCGAGGCTATTGTTAGTCGATGGGATAAGCCGACTCTTCAGAGGATTCTTTAGGTTTATCCAGATGCGTTTGAACACTCATTTAGTATTTTGATCCAGTCATTTCCTTTAAAGCTATGTAATCAAACAAAGTTTATGACCCAGTGAGAACCATTTCAATTTCTATTTGTCCTTCCCAATTTCATTTGGAGTATGCATGCTAACAGAGTCATTTGTTTTGAATGTACATGATTTGGTGATGATGGTTGCTAGTCCTGATGTAACTGTATTTGCCATGTTATACGCATGAATATTGAGTGGTTTGATGATCTTACCTCTTTGAATTTTCGTTTCTCTAATATGAGAGGTAAAAATGCGGTTCTCTTATCTTTACCCTCAATTGATACAATCTCGGCTAAAGAGGGGTATCTGTAAGCACCTCATTTTTACCATCCCTAGTTGAACAAAGTCTTATTGGAGAGTAGACATCAAAGTGGGAGAAGTAAGAAAAAGTTTAAAAAATATAGGGAAGGCGAGTGAAACTCTCTAAAAAATGATAGTCGATCAATCCCAGCATGCTCTCTATAGTATTTTTGAGAATAACTGATATGGTCCCTAGTGTCTAGGAGCCTAGGTGAATACATATGGTAGGTTGGTAAATCCTAATGCAAGGTTTGGATTTTAGCTGTGACTTTGAAGAGATTTTTTATGGGCCCCAAAATAAAAAAATGGGTTGCAACCTGCATGGATGAGTAGGTCTTAGAAATACCTTCGAAATGAGTCCAGAATCGCTCAATTTCGATGTCAAATGAAGAAGATATGACGATTTTAGTCTGAGAATAAGAATAAGGGTATTTTCTAAAGATTAATAATATCCAGGGGCTTGCATGCAAATTATCATAAATTTAATTATTTAAACTTCATCTTCTCATATCTCGCTCATCTGACGTCCAAATAAAGTGATTCCAATATCATTATTCCTAATTTTTGGTGCTCTACAAAGTGGACGTGAAAAATCTGGAGCAGAGGTCTCCGAGGGATCCCATGCGGAGCTGTAAGCCGATATGCCTGCTTAAACTTCAATTCTTCATAATTTTTTTATCCGACGTCCAAATAAGGTGATTCAAACTCTAATATGTTTTATTTTTAATGCTCTACAAAGTAGACATGAAGGATTTGAGACAGAGATCTCTGAGGCATCCCATGCAGAGTTGCTAGCCGAATTATCATGAATTGGCCTATTTAAACTTCAGAAATTCATAAGTTGGCTATTTTCTATCCAAATGTGGTGATTCAAACTCCAGTATTTTTCATTTTTAGTGCTCTACAAAGTGGACATGAAGGATTTGAGACAAAGATCTCTGAGGCATCCCATGCAGAGTTGCTAGTCGAATTATCGTAAATTGGCTATTTAAACTTCAGAAATTCATAAGTTAGTCATTTTACATCCAAATAAGGTGATTCAATTTCCAGTATTCTTCATTTTTAGTGCCCTACAAAGTGAATGTAGAAAATTTGGGATAGAGGCTGTCAAAAAATTCCATGTGGAATGACGGTGGAAATGGTTTATGAAATGATAGAGAGAGAAAAATCAATCTTGACCCAACCCAACTCAACCCATATCAGTTTAACTCAGTCCAACCCAACTTAGTCCAACCCAAGTCAATCCAGTCCAGTTTGGATCAAATATGTTAAATCCATGTGCATATACGTTATGGGTATTATATATATTATCATATATTATTATAATATGTATACTATTATATTAATATATATATATATATATATATATATATATATATATATATATATATATATATATATATATATATATATATATATATATATTATACATTAATAAAGAGGCTGAAAGGTGCAAAGAGTTGGAGGTTGGAATTTAAAAAAAAAAACCAAAAAAAAAAAAAGAGACCGACTCTAGGAAAAAAATAAAGAAAGAAGAAAAAAGAAAAAAAGAAAGAAAAAAAAAGGGAAAAGAAAAAAATGGAAAGAGGGAAGAACTTGAGTGGAGAAAAGGAAAAGAAAAAAAAAAGGAAAGAGGGGAGAAGGTGAATGGAGAAAAGGAATCGAAAAAAAAGGAAAGAGGGGCGAACGTAAGTGGAGAAAAGGAAAAGAAAAAAAAAAGAAAGAAAAAAAAAAGAGAAAAGAAAAGAGAAAAGGAAGGAAAAAAGAAGGAAATCTAAAAGGACTAGAAATTGAGAAAGAGTCTAAAGAAGAAATAGAGAAGAAGAAAGAGAGAAGCTGAAGAAAAGGAAGAAGAAGGAAAAGAGAAGAAGAGAAGGAAGAAGGAGAAGCTAAGAGAGAGGGAACTCTCTGCAAAGAGGTAAGTCCATTCTCCATTATTATTTTCTAATACATACCTGCAATTCATGGCCCCTCACCCATTGCTATAACCAAAACTTTGGTTTTGATATGATTTCATGATGCTAACATGTCAAAAATTGCTTGAATATGCCTATTTTTGATAAATTATGATCAGAGATGTTATATTGCGTGCATGTTGATGCTGTAATGCCCATGTTTGATATTTTTTTAATGCATTAGAATATGTTTAAAGTACTCAATGAAGAAAAATTGAATGTCATATGATGATTTTTGAGTATTTTAATGTTTTTTACAAGGTGGATTTTAGATCTCGAAATTTCAGATCTGGAATCCAATTTTGGGACATTCATCTCATATAGATACATTCATCTCATATAGATTTTTGATGAATTTCGAGCCCAAAATTTTATGAGTTACTCATACATATGTTAGAAAGTTTCCCTAGAAATTTTAACCCATTTGGAATTGAGAAAGTCGAGATAGAAAAATCCCCAATGATGCTACTATCCTTCTCGGGTACAGTGCAAACCCTCATCGGAAAAGCTCTAAAAATGAAATTTTCGGCCACAATTTGATAATCCTTCCTTCAGAGAAAGTGATAGATATGAAGGCATGAAAAATTTGGCATTAGATTCTGATTTTTCTGATTTTGTTTTGGATTTTATATGATTTTTGATGTGCACCATGGTTTGTTTTAGGGTCAGTTAGAACACACTGAATTGCATAACTGAGATGTGATGTTTGAGCCTTGAGGATCTTTTTATTTGCATGATATTTTTTAATGAAGTGTTAGATCTATTAGTTAAATACATGTCCATATTGCTTGAATTCTATTTTCAATGAGTGGTTGATTTTATATAGAATTTATGGTGCAGCTAGTCAGAATCTGAAACAAATTTGACCAGTGCACATGCCTGCACTTGTGGTGCATATTCAACCCATCTTGGTTCCTTGTTAGGATTTTCCTTCTTGAGACAAAATTTATGTTTCTGTGTCCTCTTTTAGAGGATGTATTTTGAGCTTAATATGAATATGTATGAAGCCCCATATGCATGTTTTGGCAAAGGTCTACATAATCTATTGATTGCAGTAAAAATCATAAAAATCCATTTATAAGTGTCCTGTAGAGATTTTTTTAGACATCACTTCCTTAAAGGAAAAGGTAGCCACATGAGTTTGAAAGACAACCAAGTTAATAGATAATTTTTTGTATGACTAAAGAATATCCTATGATTATTTTCCTTGACTGGTTCGAATCTGAAAATCAGTCTGACCAGTTTTCATAGTCTGACCTTATAGGCATGATTTAAACCATTAGATTTCCATTATATTGTGCTTTAGAAGAATTTTAGACCATTAGATCTTGATCATGAGCATCTCATTTGAATCTGAATCATTGGATTGATATCATGAGTGATATAAATGAATCAGGACCATTGGATTGTTTTGATGATTGATTTAAATGGATAGATTATCCTTTTTGAGTGATTTGAACTGTCGGATTGACCTCATTAATGATTTACTTGAATCTAAACAATTGATCAAATATGATCTTGATCACATTGATGATGATCGATTACATCAAATCTGAGTAGTCGATCAAATTTGATCTTGGTCACATTGTTGATGATCGATGTTTGAGTAATGCTTTCACATGCTTTCTATTATGATTATTCACATGCTTTATTGCCATATCTAAGATGATATATGTTGTTACTTGCCATATTTGTTTGAATGATATTTATTGTTGGCAATAACTTAATTTCTGCAACACCTTAGTCGAACTGTCATATCTGTTCACCTAAAAGACATATTAGATATGGGGACATGCATGTAGGCACCTACATTCACGGGAAGGGTAAGATTAAAAAAGTAGTAGATTTTAATCAAGAATCAAAAAGCCTAGCTCAACAAATGCCAAATTAGGGTTTTAGGTCAAGGGTAGCTTAGGACGATCGCTACCCCTTAGCTCATTTTCCCCTAGGATACAGAAAACTAAATAGGTGTGATGTGAATCGAACCATAGAGCATTTAGGTTCCACACCTTGATATTGAAGGAAGAACATCAATGAATGAACCGACATTCTGAACTACGCGGATCCTGATTCTTAGGACAGCATTGTAAGACCCGCATCGAACTAACCGGTCATACCACCTTGTACCAGGTCTACCCATCATGGTCGAGCCAAATGGACTAAGTGCGTGAAGAAAATGGAGAAACCAGGTACTAAACTGACCCAAAAACATTGAATTGGAGGGCAGGGTCGCATACCTAGGTAGGCAGGGTCGACCCCCCTAACATAGAAGTCAGACCCCTGATTTTCCACTGGGGTCGGACAACTTAGGAAATGAGGGTCGACGGGATCTCCGACCCCCTCATCGACCCCCTGTTTGCCGACAGAAACCGCAAATAGGAAACTTTCTAAATTTGAATGGGATTCCTTCCTAATCTCAATGGGACTTATTTTTAGAGATTCTACTCTATAAATAGGACGTCCCTAAGCCTCTTTCACTCCTTTTGAAACCCTAATTGAGAGTGAGAGAAAGAGAAGAGAAGAAGAAGAGAAGGAAAGTTGGAGAAGAGGACTGAATTGAAGAATTCAGAGAAATCTCTGAATCTCAGCAATACCTAAGGTATGGGCATGTTTCCATTGATGATCTAAGACCTTAGAATAGTTCATGAAGAGGGCATGGTCTAGGAGAAACCCAAATCATACACCCATGGGAAGATTTCAATGAAATCCATGGAGAAATCATGGTAGACAAAGTAAGGAAGAAACCTAGAGTTCTAAGCCATAGAACAAGCCTAAAATGGATTGTGGAAGTAAGCCATAGGACCCAAACATGAAAGAATGGATTGTAGAATGAAAATCTCGACTCAACCCACGGGGGGTCGCACGTGGGGTCGATTGGGAATCGACCCTACCAGACCACAGGATCGACCCCCAGTATTCGGGAAGTCTAGAATAGGGGTGGTCGCACCCAGGGTCGATGGAACATCTGACCCTGGCATCGGCCCTACCCTAGGGGTCGATGTAGACTGCTACCCTACCTGCGACCCACCCTGCGACCCGTGCTTAAAAACAAGCCTAAACTTGTCGGAATGACTTCTAACCAAAATCTATCGACTTTTTAGGTTTTCCTATTGATATAAAAGTGGTTTTTAAAGCTTGAAAGAGGATCAACACTTAAGCAAAGGTGAGGGAACAAAACCTAAACTAATTGGCTAATAATAAACTTTTTTTTTTCTTGAGTCCAATGCCATGCCTAATTCTATGCATGTATGCTTGTAATGTGCATTCAACATGTCATCCAATATTCCTGCTATTAATGTTCATGCATATTTAATTATATTTTGTTTATAATATGATGATGATGATGATGATGCTAGGAATAGACATGTGAATGTATGTGTGTGGTTAGTGTGCTTGATGCGAGTGGAGTATCAGGGGGGAATGTGACATTGTAGTTGAGCCTGGTCACTAGACTCTAGCTCTCTCTCTACTCAAGTCTTGTCCACTGACATCAGCGTATCGCCATTACTTTAGCAGAACTATTATGTCGTAGAGTATCAGGGGAGGTGGTCTCGGACCGTGTAGTCTTCGACACTGCAGGGGAGCCTTAGCTTTTTCTGTATGGACGTATTGAGGGATGCTGGGGTGAGGCCATAGGTACACTGTTTTACATTAGGATTGGTTAGTTGCGAGCCCAGTTTACAAGCCCTTGCCAACAGGGACTTACGTGTTGGTATGGGTGGAGTATCAGGGGAAGTGTGATACGGTATGGTCCTAAGCACTTTAGCTCTATCTCTATTCCATAGTGAATGCATGTGGAACGACAATAAACATTAACCTTTGGGCGGATTCACACATTCATGTATAGAGGCGAGGGGACCACCGAACCTTTCTATAGCACATTGCAAACTTATATACCAGACCACAGATATGAATTGAACGCATGCATATGTTTGTTGCATTGTTTTGTTTGCTCACTGAGCCGTGATGTGTGCTCACCCTTTTGACGTCGAATATTTTTAGTTGATGATGCAGGTACCACGGTGGAAGACTATATGAATACTTCTGTGTAGGGGCACGGGCTGCGATAGAAGCTGAAGACTTAGTGGAAACGCATGACTCCTCATGCGAGTGCAACGCATGCGTTTTCGATTAGATTTTGATTTGAATTGTTAAGGAAATGTAATTGATATTTTATTTACTTATGTCTCAGTTGATATAACATAATTTGATACTTTATTTATGATTATCACAGTTAGATTCCTCAGTTCATTTATTTTTAAGACTTTCGCTATTGTGTATTTATTCTGATTATGGTTGTGGATGTGTATGGTTTTATTTTCAACGGACACAGCTTATTAGAGATCCTGGTTAAACCGTTGGTTTATTAGCGGTTCATCACACCATTCTGAATGGTGCAGAATTGGGGTGTGACTACATGGTATCAGAGCTCTGAGGCCCTGTCTGTTAAACAGTATACTTCCACAAAAGTTGTGAACTGAGATAGGATAAAAATTTCAAAGCTGTAATAATAACACACTATAAGAATCTGTGTTGTTTGAGACAAAATTAAAAGAGAATAATACATCTATTAATTGAGAAACAAATTTATATACACTCGAAGGAAAAACAAACGTATATATACATGACTAAAGCAGAGTACAGTCCACAACCCGGACAGTTACTCTGAAGTGCAAAGAAAAAGATAAATGAAAATACATCAAGAAGCTAGAGGTGATGGGGGAGGCGGTGCCTCACGGTCTCTGTCATAATCCTCAGCAAAAACTCTAGTCAACCAAGCTATATGAGTCTGGGTCGTCTGGAGACTAGCTGTGAGATCAGCCACCTGCTGGTCAGTCACACGCTGAGCATTCCTCAGCTCTCCCACCCGTTGATCGGACAAGCGCTGAGCATCTAGAAGCTCTCCCATCCTCAAATCAGACATGCGCTGAGCCTTTCGTATCTCATGCAATATCCCCATCATGTCATCTGAAGGTGCATACGAAGGATCAGCTGCATGTGAAGGACCAGCTGAATAAGAAGGACCAGCTCTTGTAGCATGAGTAGGTGATGGAGGAAGGACCACATCCATGTAAAAACGATCGTCATCACCCCCATGAACCCCTGGTCCAGCGGCTGCTGCTGCTGCTGCCTCAGCGTCAGCCATCTCCACTCGATTACGTGGACGCACTAGAGCGTTCCTCTCCTCGTCATTGACCTGGACATCCCGCATGCCTATCTTGCAGATGGCCTCCCAATCCAATGACGAGAAGGATTTCTCCTGAATCCTCTCATCCGTCATGTCAACACCCAGGCGGCTTAGTAGCATAGAGATCATGCGTCCAGAAGGCAGGTTGCCAGTATGACCGGGCAACGTAGCGCTGATCATCGTCTGCATGATGATGTAAGGAAGGCAGACGGACTGTCTAGTGCAGATATAGTACAACAGATACTGGGTCAACTGGGAGACCCTCTCGTAGTGCCCACTCTGAGGTATCAGGTTGTATTGAATATTCTTGCAGTACACCCGAGGCTCTGGACGAAGATAGATTACTTTCATTTCCCAGCGATCCTCTCTGATGATCTGACGGTCAATCTCAGCTCTCATCTCCAATGAAAAGAACTGGGGCTCTCTCGGAGCACAGAACACCAATGGGCCGTCGTATGAAATGCCCAATAAGTCGGCTAGCTGCCGATAATCGAATGAAATCTCGACCCCCTTGACGTAGTTGGTGATCCGAAGCTCTCTGCCCCTCTCTGTATCGTTGTAATCTCCCACCACCTGGAGATTACAGTAAAACTGTCTCACCAAATCCGGCCGAGTGCAGGCGTCATAGGTGATGATAGGAAGCCAACCCATGTCACCAGAAGCCCTTTCCACATCGAACAATGCCAGGCTAGCCAAGTCTACCCGGCGACCTCCCTCTACCTTCTTACGAGAATAGCGGGCATAATGTGTCTCCGCCTCGTTAGAACGGAAGCAGAATGGGTCATGAACCCTGGGTACTTTGGTACGAGCCATAGTATCTGCAAAAACAAAGAGAAACAGATATTGGGTTAGTAAAGATGAAAAATCCAAAAATTTTGACAGTATAACGACATAAATTGGTCAAAAGCCTCACTTACACGTGGGCAGGAGGACTTATAAAGGTTTTAAACAATCCTGCAAGACTCATACAGTTGGAAATTTCATTTAAAGAGATCAAATTTGAAGAAAATTTAAGAAATTTAAAAATCTCGACAAATTAGGACAAAAATGGGAAAATTCAAGTTTCTCGATAACCACCCGATGAAACTCAAATATTTTTTAGGGCTTTCGTCTATTGAGTCACCAACAACAAAAACCCCCAATAAAAATCGAATTTTTACGGTTGGAAAAAGTTTAATTTGAAGAAAACGAGTTAAATGAGCAAAAACCTAGCTAAGGAAACCTAAAAACATGAAAATGTAGAGAACATACCTGTAGACGAGGTGTAGACGTCGAAATAAGAAGCAAATAGCACCAAAGAGTCCGAGTTGGCACTGTAGCAACTCAGAGGGACGAGCCGAGTCGGAAAGAAGGAGAAAGAATGAGAAATGGATTCAAAATCAGAAATAAAAACCTGATTTTTAGTCCGAGGGTCGGAGAATTCGACCAAGAGATCCGACCCCCCCTTTGACCCCCTCATCGACCCTCGGCTCTGTAATCTGACAGAGAATCAGGGGTCGAACCCTGGGTCGGACATCCATCGACCCCCTCATCGACCCCCGGCTCTCGGTAAGAATCAGTGATTACTCAGGGTTGCATACTGAGGGTCGGACATCCATCGACCCCAACCATCGTCCCTGCAGTGAAAATACAGTATTTTTGACAGATTGATCTGAAAATTTTGAGAATTTCATTTGTTAGTGGATTTAAAATATGAGAATGAAGTTTATAATGATTGCCTCACGTGTTCTATGATTTTCAGGCATTCCCACTACTAGAATAGATAATGGCTGGACGCAGAGTGACCAGAAAAAGTTGAAATTCTATCCCACCACCACCTCCTGTGGGGGAAGACAGCCAGATACACCCGAAAACACAGCGGAATACGAACACGGCACTGTCCGTAGTTAATGGGCAGACAAATCCTACAAATCTACTAGCTCCATCTACAGACCTGGCTATAGTAGTAATGAATTTGGCCCAACAGCTGCAGCAAATACAACAGGCACAGACTACTATGCAAGCTGCCATAGGCATGACCTTCCCAGCTGCACAGACAACACCGATGCGAGTAGGATAGGTAAGCACAGTACTAGGGGAAGTAACACAGTACCCCATGCACCTCAGACTCCCATCATGCAGGCTCAAGTACAAAATCCTGAAGTAGCTCCAGGTGGATATCAATACCAACCACCTATGTATGGAGCTTATATTCCGCATCAACTGGACCACTCCAGATTGGTGGAGCATTTTCTAAAGATGAAGCCCAAGGAATATAGTGGTAAGCCAGCTGATCCATTGTGGCTAGCATACTGGATCGATGAGATGGAGAGAAATTTCACAATGATGATAGTGAATGAGGAAGAAAAGGTATTATGTGCAACGTTTATGCTGAAGGTCGATGCACACCACTGGTAGAAGTCCACACGGACATATCTGATGACAAAGCACACCCAATTGACTTGGGATATATATATAAGGAAGCATTCTTTGAGAAGTATTTTCCTAGGAGTTTCAGAGATTACATGGAGAAGGAGTTCCTGAGTTTATATCAGGGACAGATGACTGTCGATGCATACCAATAGCGTTATGAGGAGCTGTTGTTCTTCGCACCAGTCAGTATGCAGGTAGAAGATATAAAGACCCGAAGGTTCGTCATGGGACTTAGGGGAAGCATACATGAACATGTTCTTGGACTTGAAAAGAAAATCTACAATGAAGCTGTACAAATTGCTCGAGTAATAGAGTCGAGCCAGAAAGAGAGCTACCTTGTTCAAAATAGAGGAATAAAAAGGCCAAATGAAAATTCTTACAACGGAGGGAACACCAAGGTATTCAAACCCTTCCGTACTCAAGGTTTCAATGTTGCAGCCAAGACTACTTCAGCAGCTCAACCACAACAAAGGCCAAATAATGAAGGGCTAAAATACTATAACTGCAATCAAGTGGGACATATGGCAAGGAAGTATCCTAAGCCCAAGAAGCAACTACAACAAGGCAGAGTTTACGCGGTTACATCTGAGGATGCTGCCGCATTGCCTGATATGGTCACAGGTATGACCTGAATCTTATTATTTTGTGTTACATTATGTGAGCATGTAGACTAAATCAAAACAAATCACAGGTATCGAACCTATTAATGGCATTCCCGCCAGAGTACTCTTTGATTCAGGAGCTACTCATTCTTTTATATCTGTGTCATTTGGAAAGAAGCTAAATCTACCCCTCAAATCCTTAGACTACAAACTACTTGTACGATCGCCTATGGGATTAGAAGTGGAAATAGAAAAAGGTTATGGACCATGTCCAGTTCTTATTGACGAAAAGACTTTAGATGCAACCTAGATCCAACTTGAGATGGCAGACTTTGACGTCATCTTGGGAATGGACTGGTTAGCTCGGCATTCTGCAAACCTATTGTGTGCCGAAAAGAAGCTGACATTTAAAGACAAAGAAGGAGCAGAGTTCAGTTTTTTGGGAACCAAACTTCCCCGTAAACGAAAGCTCATACTCTCTGCATTAAAGGCTAGGAAGTGCCTTGAGAAAGGAGCAGTTGGGTATCTAGTATCTGTGGTCGATCTTACCAAAGAAGCACCATGAATGGAGGATATTGATATCGTGCGTGACTATCCAGATCTATTTTTTGAAGAACTACCCGGATTTGCACCCGACCGCACTACAGAGTTTGCTATAGATCTGATACCCAGAACTGCACCAATATCTAAAGCACCTTATCGAATGGATCCTACCGAATTGAAGGAATTAAAAGTACAACTACAAGAACTACTAGACAAGGGCTACATCCGACCTAGCATATCACCATGGGGAGCGCCAGTATTATTCGTGAAGAAGAAGGACGGTAGCGTTCGATTGTGTATAGACTACCGAGAACTGAATAAACTGACAATCAAGAATCGGTATCCATTGCCTCGGATCAATGACTTGTTCGATCAGTTGCAAGGTGCCAAAGTGTTCTCCAAGATCGATCTTCGGTCAAGCTACCATCAGTTGAAGATTAAGGATGGTGATATCCCCAAGATAGCATTCAGGACCAGATATGGACAATATGAATTTTTGTTCATGTCTTTCGGATTGACAAACGCACCAGCAACCTTTATGGAACTTATGAATCGGGTATTCCATGATAAGTTGGATACGTCGGTTATTGTATTCATCGATGATATATTGGTCTACTCCAAAGATGAGGAAACTCATATTAAGAATCTAAACACCGCTCTGCAACGATTAAGGAAGGAGAAGCTCTACGCCAAATTTACAAAGTGTGAGTTTTGGCTGAAGGAAGTCGCTTTTCTAGGCCATGTTGTATCCGCTGAAGGAATTAAAGTGGATCCTAGCAAGATCGAAGCTATTGTGAAGTGGGAATCACCGTAGAGCATTGCAGAAATTAGAAGTTTCTTAGGTCTAGCAGGGTATTATCGACGATTTGTGGAAGACTATTCCTGAATTTCCGTACCTCTTACCAGTTTGACTAAGAAGGGCAAAAAATTTGTGTGGACTGATAAATGCGTGAAGAGTTTCCAAACATTGAAGGCTAGATTGATATCAGCTCCAATCTAGACCATTCCAATTCCAGGATAGCCATTTATTTTATACACTGATGCATCAGGACTGGGATTAGGATGTGTACTTATGTGAGGAGAACAAGTAATTGCTTATGCCTCAAGACAATTGAAGACACATGAGAAGAACTATCCCACTCATGATTTGGAATTAAGTAGTACATGCTGTCAAAATATGGAGACATTATTTGTACGGAGAGAAATTTCAGATTAAATCAGATCATAGAAGTCTTACTTACCTCTTTAATCAGAAGGAGTTGAATATGAGACAAAGAAGATGGCTGGAACTATTGAAAGACTATGATTGTGATATCAAGTATCATCCGGGAAAAGCTAATGTGGTTGCGGACGCACTGAGTAGAAAGGCAATGATGAAATCTCCAGAAGAGGTTAGCTCCACTGCTGCACTGTGTACTATCGGAAGAGTGTTCAATTACGGTAACGAACAGTTTGTGATAGATGTACCAGGTGAATCAACCGACCAAAGGTTTATCCATCGGTTTGCAAATATGTTCGCCACATTGAGGATTGTACCCGATATACTTGATGAAGTGAAAACAACGATTAAATCAGACCCTTATCTAAGAACGGTACAAGAAGACATCCAAAAAGGTAGGACTACTCCTGAGTTCTCCTTAGATGACGAAAGGGTACTGAAGTACAAAGGAAGAATATGTGTACCTGAAACAGAAAGTTTGGACATTAGACACCGACTAATGAAGGAAGCCCATACCACCGCCTATTCGATACACCCTGGAAGTACAAAAATGTATCATGACCTAAAGAAATTATATTGGTGGAGGGGAATGAAAGCAGATATAGCCAAGTTTGTGTCTCAATGCCTAGATTGTCAGAAGGTGAAAGCTGAACGACAAAGACCAGTAAGACTGTTACAATCATTACCGAAACCAGCATGGAAATGGGACTGCATCACTATGGACTTCGTCACAGGGTTACTATTGACTCCCCGAGTAGTTGACGCAGTTTGGGTGATTGTAGATAGACTGACTAAAACGGTTCGATTTATAGCTATACGACCTCAGTATACACTGTAGAGGTTAGCTAAGTTGTATACGAACAACAATGTCAGATTACACGGCGTATCTGAAATCATTGTGTCCGATAGAGATCCACGATTTACCTCAAAGTTTTGGGAAGGATTACAGAAAGCTATGGGTACAACATTGAAGTTCAGTACTGCATTCCATCCTCAGACAGGCGGATAGTCGGAGCGCACCATTCAGATTCTAGAAGACATTCTCTGAGCTTGTGTAATTGATTTCAAAGGATCATGGGATGAAAAGCTACCACTGATTGAGTTCGCTTATAACAATAGCTATCAGGCTACTATACAGATGTCACCCTATGAAGCACTGTATGGCAGGAAGTGTTGAACTCCTTTGTTTTGGAATGAAGTTGGAGAGCGTAGTATTGTTGGACCAGAATTTGTTGAAGAGACATGTCGAGTAGTCGACATTATCAAGGAAAGAGTAAGAATGGCTCAGAATCGTCAAAAGCAATATGCAGATACTAGACGCCGAGACCTTGAATTCGTCGTAGGTGATAAGGTATTCCTCAAAGTGTCACCTATGCGAGGTTTGAAACGGTTTGGACAGAAATGGAAATTAAGTCCGTGATATGTCGGACCATATGAGATTCTAGCTAAACGTGGAAAAGTGGCTTATCAGTTAGCACTACCACCATCTATGTTATGTGTGCATGACGTATTTCATCTCTCCTTATTGAAGAAGTATGTCAGAGACCCAACGCATGTTTTGACAGTAGATCTGCCTGATTTGACTGATGATTTGACATTTGAAGTAACACCAACTGAAATCACCAGCCGAAAGGTGCAACGACTACGTAACCATGATATTTATTATGTTAAGGTCACCTGGAGAAGCAGTGATATAGAAGAAATCACATAAGAAGAAGAGAATGCTATGCGAAAGCAATACCCTCATCTATTCGACTCGGAAGGTATGTACAATTTCGAGGATGAAATTTTTATAAGTAGGGGGGAGTTGTAAGACCCGCATCGAACTAACCGGTCTTACCACCTTGTACCAAGTCTACCCATCATGGTCGAGCCAAATGGACCAAGTGCGTGAAGGAAATGGCGAAACCAGGTACTAAACTGACCCAAAAATAGTGAATTGGAGGGCAGGGTGTAAGACCCTTATCAAACTAACCGGTTTTACCACCTTGTACCAGGTCTACCCATCTTGGTCGAGCCAAATGGACCAAGTGCATGAAGGAAATAGCGAAACCAGGTATTAAACTGACCCAAAAATAGTCAAAATGAGGGTAGAGTCGCATACCCAGACCAGCAGGGTCGACCCCCCCTCACATAGAAGTCAGACCCCTGATTATTCACTGGGGGTTGGACAACTTATGAACTGAGGGTCGACGGGATCTCTGACCCCCTCATCGACCCCCTATTTGCCGACAGAAACCGCAAATAGGAAACTTTTCAAATTTCAATGGGATTCCTTCCTAATCTCAATGGAACTTACTTTTGGAGATTCTACTCTATAAATAGGACGTCCCTAAGCCTCTTTCACTCCTTTTGAAACCCTAATTGAGAGTGAGAGAAAGAGAAGAGAAGAAGAAGAGAAGGAAAGTTGGAGAAGAAGACCTAATTGAAGAATTCAGAGAAATATCTGAATCCCAGCAATACCTAAGGTATGGGCAAGCTTTCTATTTGATAATCTAAGACCTTAGAATAGTTTATGAAGAGAGTATGGTCTAGGAGAAACCCATATCATACACCCATGGGAAGATTTTGATGAAAATCATGGAGAAATCATGGTAGACAAGGTAAGGAAAAATCTAGTGTTCTAAGCCATAGAACAAGCCTAGAATGGATTGTGGAAGTAAGCCATAGGACCCAAACGTGAAAGAATGGACTGTAGAATGAAAATCTCGATTCAACCCACGGGGGGTCGCATGTGGGGTCGATTGGGAATCGACCCTACCAGACCACAGGATCGACCCCCAGTGTTCGGGAAGTCCAGAATAGGGGTGGTCGCACCCAGGGTCGATGGAACATCCGACCCTGGCATCGACCTTACCCTGGGGGTCGATGTAGACTGCTACCCTACCTGCGACCCACCCTGTGACCCGTGCTTAAAAACAAGCCTAATGATGCTGGAATGACTTCTAACCAAAATCTATCGACTTGTTAGGTTTTCCTATTGCTATAAAGTAGTTTTAAAGCTTGAAAGAGGATCAACACTCAAGCAAAGGTGAGGGAACAAGACCTAAACTAATTGGCTAATAATAAACTGTTTTTATTTCTTGAGTTCAATACCATGACTGATTCTATGCGTATATGCTTGTATGTGCATTCAATATGTGATCCAATATTCTTGCTATTACTGTTCATGCATATTTAATTCTGTTTATTTATAACATGATGATGATGATGATGCTAGGAATAGGCATGTGAATGTATGTGTGTGGTTAGTGTATATGGTGCGGGTAGGGGATGGTACATTGTGCCATGGTTCTACTCAAGTCATGTCCACTGACATCGTCGTATCGCCATTACCTTAGCAGAACTATTATGTCGTAGAGTATCAGGGGAGGTGGTCTCGGACCATATAGTCTTCAACTCTGCCGGGGGGCCTTAGCTCTATCTCTATGGATGTATTGAGGGATGCAGGGGTGAGGCCTTGGATACACTGTTTGACATTAGGATTGGTTAGTTGCGAGCCTAGTCTGCAAGCCCTCGCCAGTAGGGGCTTACGTGTTGGTGTGGGCAACCATTACAGCCATGCCGTTTTCATGGGGTGTATATTGTCCATGGTGGGTGCATGTGGAACGATAGTGCCATTTTCATTGGGCGGCTTCACACACTCGTGTATAGAGGTGAGGCGGCCACCGAACCTTTCTATAACACATTGCAAACTTATAAACCAGACCACAGATATGAATTGAATGCATGCATATGTTTGTTGCATTGTTTTGTTTGCTCACTGAGCTGTGATGTGTGCTCACCCTTTCGACGTCGAATACTTTTAGTTGATGATGCAGGTACCACGGTGGAAGACTATATGAATACTTCTGTGTACGGGCACGTCGCTGCGATGGAAGCTGAAGACTTCGTGGAAGCGCATGACTCTTAATGCGAGTGCAACACATGCGTTTTCGATTAGATTTTATTTGAATTATTAAGGAAATGTAATTTGGTATTTTTTTTTACTTATGTCTCGGTTAATACAACATAACTTGATATTTTATTATTGATTATCACATTTAGATTCTTTAGTTCATTTATTATTAAGACTTCCGCTATTGTGTATTTATACTGATTATGGTTGTGGATGTGTATGGTTTTATGTTCAACGGACACAGCCTATTAGAGATCCTGGTTGAACCGTTGGTTTATTAGTGGTTCATCACACCGTTCTGAATGGTATAGAATTAGGGTGTGCTAACTTGGTATCAAAGCTCTTAAGCCCTGTTTGTGAAACTAGTATACTTCCACAAAAGTTCGTGAACTGGGATAGGATAAATTTTTTTTTAAAAAATGTAATAATAACACACCATAAGCATCTATGTTGTTTGAGACAAAATTGAAAGAGAATAATGCTTCTATTAAATGAGAAACAAATTTATATACAAACAAAAATAGAACAAACATATATATACATGACTAAAGCAGAGTACAGTCCACAACCGGGACAATTACTCTGAAGTACAAAAAGAAAGATAAAAGAAATACATCAAGAAGCTAGAGGTGATGGGAGAGGTGGTGCCTCACAGTCTCTATCATAATCCTCAACATAGGCTCTAATCAACCAAGCTATCTGAGTCTGGGTCGTCTGGAGACTAGCTGTGAGATCAGCCACCCGCTGGTCAGTCACGCGCTGAGCATCCCTAAGCTCTCCCACCCGCTGATCCGATAAGCACTGAGCCTCTAGAAGCTCTCCCATCCTCAAATCAGACATGCGTTGAGCCTCTCGTATCTCATGCAATATCCCCATCATGTCATCAGAAGGTGCATATGAAGGACCAGCCGCAGACGAAGGACCAGCTGAATAAGAAGGACCAGCTCCTGTAGCATGAGTAGGTGATGGAGGAGGTATTGTATCCACATCCATGTACAAACGATCGTCATCACCCCCATGAACCCCTGCTCCAGCGGCTGCTGCTGCTGCCTCAGCGTCAGCCATCTCCAGTCGAGTACATGGACGCACCAGAGTGTTCCTCTCCTCGTCGCTGACTTGGGCATCCCGTATGCCCATCTTGTAGATGGCCTCCCAATCTAAGGGTGACGAGAAAAATTTCTCCTGAATCCTCTCATCCACCATGTCAACACCCAGGCGGGTCAGTAGCATAGAGATCATGCGTCCATATGGCAGGTTGCCAGTATAACTGGGCAACATAGCGCTGATCATCGTCTGCATGATGATGTAAGGAAGGTAGACGGGCTGCCTAGTGCATATACAGTACAACAGATACTAGGTCAACTGGGAGACCCTCTCATAGTGCCCACTCTGAGGTATCAGGTTGTGCTGAATAATCTTGCAGTATACCCGAGGCTCTGGACGAAGATAGATCGCTTTCATCTCCCAGCGATCCTCTCTGATGATCTGGCGGTCAATCTCAGCTCTCATCTCCAATGAAAAGAACTGGGGCTCTCCAGGAGCGCAGAACACCAAGGGGCCGTCATAAGAAATGCCCAACAAGTCGGCTAGCTGTCGATAATCGAATGAAATCTCGACCCCCTTGACATAGCTGGTGATCCGAAGCTCTCTGCCCCTCTCTGTATCATTGTAATCTCCCACCACCTGGAGATTACAGTAGAACTGTCTCACTAAGTCCGGCCGATTGCAGGCGTCATAGGTGATCACAGGAAGCCAACCCATGTCACCAAAAGCCCTCTCCACATCAAACAGGGCTAGGCTAGCCAAGTATACCCGGTGACCTCCCTCTACCTTCTTACGAGAATAGCGGGCATACTATGTCTCCGCCTCGTTAGAACGGAAGCGGACTAGGTCATGAACCCTGGGTACTTTGGTACGAGCCATAGTATCTACAAAAACAAAGAGAAACAGATATTGGGTTAGTAAAGATGAAAAACCCAAAAATTTCGACAGTATAATGGTCAAAAGCCTCACTTTTCACCCATACACATGGGCAGGTGGACTTATAAGGGTTTTAAACAATCCTGCTAGACTCATATAGTTGGAAATTTCATTTAAAGAGATCGAATTTGAAGAAATTTCAAGAAATTCAAAAATCTCAACAAATTTGGGCAAAAATGGGAAAATTCAAGTTTCTCGATAACCAACCGACGAAACTCAAATATTTTTGAGGGCTTTCGTTCCTTGAGTCACCAACAACTAAAGCCCCCAATAAAAATCGAATTTTTACGATTGGAAAAAGTTTAATTTGAAGAAAACAAGTTAAATGGGCAAAAACCTAGCTAAGAAAACCTAAAAACATGAAAATGTAGAGAACATACTTGTAGACGAGGTGTGGACGTCGAAATTTGAAGCAAAAAGCACCAAAGAGTCCGAGTTGACACTGTAGCAACTCAGAGGGTCGAGCCGAGTTGGAAAGGAGGAGGAAGAATGAGAAGTGGATTCAAAATCGGAATTAAAAAACCTGATTTTTAGTCCGAGGGTCGGAGAATTCAACCAAGACATCCGACCCCCCCTCCGACCCCTTCATCGACCCTCGCCTCTCGGTAATCTGACAGAGAACTAGGGGTCGAACCCTAGGTCAGACATCCTCTGACCCCCTCATCGACCCCCGGCTCTTGGAAAGAATCAGTGATTCCTCAGGGTCACAGACAGGGTCGGACATCCATCGACCCTGCAGTGAAAATACAGCATTTTCGACAGAATGATCTGAAAAATTTGAAAATTTTATTTGTTAGTGGTTTTAAAATATGAGAATGAAGTATATAATGATTGTCTCACGTGTTCTATGATTTAAAGGTATTCCCACTACCAGATTAGATAATGGCTAGACGCAGAGTGACTAGACAAAGCCGTAACTCTATCCCACAACCACCACCTACGGGGGAAGACAGCTAGACACACCCGAAAACACAGGGGAATACGAACATGACACCGTCCGTAATTAATGGGCAGACAAATCCTACAAATCTGCCAGCTCCATCTATAGACCTGGCTACAGTCGTAATGAACTTGGCCCAACAGCTGCAGCAAATGCAACAGGCACAAGCTACTATGTAGGCTGCCATAGGCATGACTTTTTCAGCTGCACAGACACCACCAATGCCAGCAGGATAGGCAAGCACAGTATCAGGGAGAAGTAACACAGTACCCCACGCATCTCAGACTCCCATCATGCAGGCTCAAGTGCAGAATCCTAAGGTAGCTCAAGGTGGATATCAATACCAACCACCTATGTGTGGGGCGTATGTCCCACAACAACTAGACCACTCTAGACTGGTGGAGCATTTTCTAAAAATGAAGCCCAAAGAATTTAATGTCAAGCCAGCAGATCCTTTATGGCCGACATACTGGGTTGACGAAATGGAAAGAAATTTTATTATGATGACAGTAAATGAAGAAGAAAAAGTGTTGTGTGCCACCTTTATGCTGAAAGGAGATGCACACCAGTGGTGGAGGTCTACCAGGACATATTTATTAACAAAGCACGCCCAACTGACTTGGGATATTTATAGGGAGGCATTCTTTGAGAAGTACTTTCCTAGGAGCTTCAGAGATTCCATGGAGAAGGAATTCCTGAGTTTATATCAGGGATAGATGACTGTCGATGCATACCAACAGCGTTATGAGGAGCTGTTTTTCTTCGCACCAGTCAGTATGCAGGTAGAAGACACCAAGATCCGAAGGTTCGTCATGGGACTTAGGGGAAGCATCCGCGAGCATGTTCTGGGACTTGAAAAGAAAATCTATAATGAAGCGGCACAAATTGCTCGAGTGATAGAGTCGAGCCAGAAAGAGAGCTACTTCGCTCAAAATAGGGGAATAAAAAGGCCTAATGGAAATTTTTACAATGGAGGGAACACCAAGATATTCAAACCCTTTCGTACTCAAGGCTTTAATGCTGCAGCCAAGACTACCCCCGCAGCTCCACAGCAACAAAAGCAAGTCATTGAAGGAGTAAGATGTTTTAACTGCAATAAAGTAGGGCATATGGCAAGGGAGTGTACTAAACCCAAGAAGCAACTACAATAAGGCATAGTTTACGCGGTTACATCCGAGGATGCTGCCGCATCCCCTGATGTGGTCACATGTATGACCTGAATCTTATCATTTTGTGTTACATTATGTGACCATGTAGACTAAATCAAAACAAATCACAGGTATCGTACCTATTAATGGCATTCCCGCCAGAGTACTCTTTGATTCAGGAGCTACTCATTCTTTTATATCTGTGTCATTTGGAAAGAAGCTAAATCTACCCCTTAAATCCTTAGACTACAAACTGCTTGTACGATCACCTATGGGATTAGAAGTGGAGTTAGAAAAAGGTTATGGACCATGTCCAGTTCTTATTGATGAAAAGACTTTGGATGCAACCTTGATCCAACTTGAGATGGCAGACTTTGACGTCATCTTGGGAATGGACTGGTTAGCTCGACATTCTGCAAACCTATTATGTGCCGAAAAGAAGTTGACATTTAAAAACAAAAAAAGAGCAGAGTTCAGTTTTTCGGGAACAAAACTTCCCCATAAACGAAAGCTCATACTCTCTGCATTAAAGGCTAGGAAGTTCCTGGAGAAAGAAGCAGTTGGGTATTTAGTATCGGTGGTTGATCTTACCAAAGAAGCACCACGAATGGAAGATATTGATGTCGTGCGTGACTATCCAGATGTATTTCCTGAAGAACTACCAGGATTACCACCCGACCGCGCTACAAAGTTTGTTATATATCTGATACCTGGAGCCGCACCAATATCTAATGTACCTTATAGAATGGCTCCTACTGAATTGAAGGAACTAAAAGTACAACTACAGGAACTGCTGGACAAGGGTTACATCCGACCTAGCATATCACCATGAGGAGCGCCAGTATTATTCGTGAAGAAGAAGGACAGTAGCGTTCGATTGTGCATAGACTACCGAGAACTGAATAAACTAACAATCAAGAATCGGTATCCATTGCCTCGGGTCAATGACTTGTTCGATCAATTGCAAGGTGCCAAAGTGTTCTCCAAGATCGATCTTCGGTCAGGCTACCATCAGTTGAAGATTAAGGATGGTGATATCCCCAAGATAGCATTCAGGACCAGATATGGACATTATGAATTTTTGGTCATGTCTTTCGGATTGACGAACGCACCAGCAACCTTTATGGAACTTATGAATCGGGTATTCCACGATATGTTGGATACGTCGGTTATTGTATTCATCGATGATATATTGGTCTACTCCAAAGATGAGAAAACTCATATTAAGAATCTAAACGCCGCTCTGCAGCGATTACGGAAGGAGAAGCTCTATGCTAAATTTCAAAGTGTGAGTTTTGGATAAAGGAAGTCGCTTTTCTAGGCCATGTTGTATCCGCTGAAGGGATTAAAGTGGATCCTAGCAGGATCGAAGCTATTGTAAAGTGGGAAGCATCGAAGAGTGTTGCAAAAATTAGAAGTTTCTAAGGTCTAGCTGGGTATTATCGATGATTTGTGGAAGACTATTCCTGAATTGTCGTACCTCTTACCAGTCTGACTAAGAAGGGCAAAAAGTTTGTGTGGACTGATAAATGCGAGAAGAGTTTCCAAACATTGAAGGCTAGATTGATATCAGCTCCAATCTTGACCATTTCGATTCCAGGACAGCCATTTATTTTGTACACTGATGCGTCAGGACTGGGATTTGGATGTGTACTATGGAAGGAGAACAAGTAATCGCTTATGCCTTAAGACAATTGAAGACACATGAGAAGAACTATCCCACTCATGATTTAGAATTAGCGGCAGTAGTATATGCTGTCAAAATATGGAGACATTACTTGTACGGAGAGAAATTTTAGATTAAATCAGATCATAAAAGTCTTACTTACCTCTTTAATCAGAAGGAGTTGAATATGAGACAAAGAAGATGGCTGGAACTATTGAAAGACTATGATTGTGATATCCAGTATCATCCAGGAAAAGCTAATGTGGTTGCAGACGCATTGAGTAGAAAGGCAATGATGAAATCTCCAGAAGAGGTTAGCTCCACTGCTGCACTGTGTACTATCGGAAGAGTGTTCAATTACGATAACGAACAGTTTGTGATAGATGTACCGGGTGAATCAACTGACCAAAGGTTTATCCATCGGTTTGCAAATATCTTCGCCACATTGTGGATTGTACCCGATATACTTGATGAAGTGAAAACAGTGATTAAATCAGACCCTTATCTAAGAACGGTACAAGAAGACATCGAAAAAGGTAGGACTACTCTTGAGTTCTCCTTAAATGACAAAATGGTACTGAAGTACAAAGGAAGAATATGTGTACCGAAACAGAAAGTTTGGACATTAGACACCGACTAATGAAGGAAGCCCATACCACCGCCTATTCGATACACCCTGGAAGTACAAAAATGTAACATGACCTAAAGAAATTATATTGGTGGAGGGGAATGAAAGCAGATATAGCCAAGTTCGTGTCTCAATGCCTAAATTGTCCGAAAGTGAAAACTGAACGACAAAGACCAGCAGGACTGTTACAGTCGTTAGTAGAACCAGCATGGAAATGGGACTGCATCACTATGGATTTCGTCACAGGGTTACCATTGACTCCCCGAGTAGTTGATGCAGTTTGGGTGATTGTAGACTGACTGACTAAAATGGCTCGATTTATAGCTATACGACCTCAGTATACACTGGAGAGGTTAGCTAAGTTGTATGTGGACAACATTGTCAGATTACACGGTGTACCTGAAAGCATTGTGTCCGACAGATATCCACGATTTACTTCAAAGTTTTGGGAAGAATTACAGAAGGCTATGGGTACAACATTGAAGTTCAGTACTGCATTCCATCCTCAAACAGACGGACAGTCGGAGCACACCATTCAGATTCTAGAAGATATGCTCCGAACTTGTGTAATTGATTTCAAAGGATCATGGGATGAAAACTTACCACTGATTGAGTTTGCTTACGACAATAGCTATCAAGCTACTATACAGATGTCACCCTATGAAGCACTATATAGTAGGAAGTGTCGAACTCCTTTGTTTTGGAATGAAGTTGGAGAACGTAGTATTGTTGGACCAGAATTTGTTGAAGAGACTTGCCGAGTAGTTGACATTATCAAGGAAAGAGTAAGAACGGCTCAGAATCGTCAGAAGCAATATGCGGATACTAGACGCCGAGACCTTGAATTCGCCATAGGTGATAAGGTATTCCTCAAAGTGTCACCTATGCGAGGTTTGAAACGGTTCGGACAGAAAGGGAAATTAAGTCCGAGATATATCAGACCATATGAGATTCTAGCTAAACGTGGAAAAGTGGCTTATCAGCTAGCACTACCACCATCTATGTCAAGTGTGCATGACGTATTTCATATCTCCTTATTGAAGAAATATGTCAGAGACCCAATGGATGTATTGACAGTAGATCTACCTAATTTGACTGAGGATTTGACGTTTGAAGTAGCACCAACTAAAATCACCAGTCGAAAGGTGCAACGACTACGCAACCATGACATTTATTATGTTAAGGTCACTTGGAGAAGCAGGGATATAGAAGAAATCACATGGGAGGAAGAGAATGCTATGCGAAAGCAATACCCTCATCTATTCGACTCAAAATATATGAACAATTTCGAGGACGAAATTTTTATAAGTAGGGGGGAGTTGTAAGACCCGTATCGAACTAACCGGTCTTACCACCTTGTACCAGGTCTACCCATCATGGTCGAGCCGAATGGACCAAGTGCGTGAAGGAAATAGCGAAACCAGGTATTAAACTGACCCAAAAACAGTCAAAATGAGGGTAGGGTCGCATACCCAGACCAGCAGGGTCGACCACCCCTCACATAGAAGTCAGACCCCTGATTTTTCACTATGGGTCGGACAACTTAGGAACTAAGGGTCGACGGGATCTCCGACCCCCTCATCGACCCCCTGTTTGCCGACAGAAACCGCAAATAGGAAACTTTTCAAATTTTAATGGGATTCCTTCCTAATCTCAATGAGACTTATTTTTGGAGATTCTACTCTATAAATAGGATGTCCCTAAGCCTCTTTGACTCCTTTTCAAACTCTAATTGAGAGTGAGAGAAAGAGAAGAGAAGAAGAAGAGAAGGAAAGTTGGAGAAGAATACCTAATTGAAGAATTCAGAGAAATCTCTGAATCCCAGCAATACCTAAGGTATGGGCAAACTTTTTATTTAATAATCTAAGACCTTAGAATAGTTTATGAAGAGAGTATGGTCTAGGAGAAACCCAAATCATACACCCATGGGAAGATTTCGATGAAAACCATGGAGAAATCATGGTAGACAAGGTAAGGAAGAAACCTAGTGTTCTAAGCCATAGAACAAGCCTAGAATGAATTGTTGAAGTAAGCCATAGGACCCAAACGTGAAAGAATGGACTGTAGAATGAAAATCTCGATTCAACCCCCAGGAGGTCGCACGTGGGGTCGATTGGGAATCGACCCTACCAGACCACAAGATCGACCCCCAGTGTTTGGGAAGTCCAGAATAGGGGTGGTCGCACCCTGGCATCGACCCTACCCAGGGGGTCGATGTAGACTGCTACCCTACCTGCGACCCACCCTGCGACCCGTGCTTAAAAACAAGCCTAATGATGCCTGAATGACTTCTAACCAAAATCTATCGACTTGTTAGGTTTTCCTATTGCTATAAATGTTGTTTTAAAGCTTGAAAGAAGATCAACACTCAAGCAAAGGTGAGGGAACAAGACCTAAACTAATTGGCTAATAATAAACTGTTTTTATTTCTTGAGTCCAATACCATGACTGATTCTATGCGTGTATGCTTGTATGTGCATTCAATATGTGATCCAA
Source organism: Protea cynaroides (assembly GCA_028583415.1). NCBI lineage: Eukaryota > Viridiplantae > Streptophyta > Magnoliopsida > Proteales > Proteaceae > Protea > Protea cynaroides. The sequence continues at coordinate 75,310,398 of CM053268.1, forward strand.
TATTCCTGCTATTACTGTTCATGCATATTTAATTCTGTTTATTTATAACATGATGATGATGATGATGATGCTAGGAATAGGCATGTGAATGTATGTGTATGGTTAGTGTATATGGTGCGAGTAGGGGATGGTATCAACTGGTACAACCATGCCATTTTCATGGGGTGTATATTGTGTCATGGTTCTACTCAAGTCATGTCCACTGACATCGTCGTATCGTCATTATCTTAGCAAAACTATTACATCGTAGAGTATCAGAGGAGGTGGTCTTAGACTGTGTAGTCTTCGACTCTGTCGGGGGGCCTTAGCTCTATCTCTATGGATGTATTGAGGGATGCTTGGGTGAGGCCTTGGATACACTGTTTGACATTAGGATTAGTTAGTTACGAGCCCAATTTCCAAGCCCTCGCCAGCAGGGGCTTACTTGTTGGTGTGGGCTACCGGTACAGCCATGTCATTTTCATGGGGTGTATATTGTCCATGGTGGGTGCATGTGGGACGACAGTACCGTTTTCATTTGGAGACTTCACACACTCGTGTATAGAGGTGAGGCGGATACCGAACCTTTCTATAGCACATTGTAAACTTATAAACCAGACCACAGATATGAATTGAATGCATGCATATGTTTGTTGCATTGTTTTGTTTGCTCACTGAGCCGTGATGTGTGCTCACCCTTTCGACGTCGAATATTTTTAGTTGATGATGCAGGTACCACGGTGGAAGACTATATGAATACTTCTGTGTACGGGCACGTCGCTGCGATGGCAGCTGAAGACTTCGTAGAAGCGCATGACTCTTCATGCGAGTCCAACGCATGTGTTTTCGATTAGATTTTATTTTAATTATTAAGGAAATGTAATTTGATATTTTATTTACTTATGTCTCGGTTAATACAACATAACATGATATTTTATTATTGATTATCACATTTAGATTCCTCAGTTCATTTATTATTAAGACTTCCGCTATTGTGTATTTATTCTGATTATGGTTGGGGATATGTATGATTTTATTTTCAACGGACACAACCTATTAGAGATCCTGGTAGAACCGTTGGTTTATTAGTGGTTCATCACACCGTTCTGAATGGTGCAGAATTGGGGTGTGACATAGGGTCGCATACCTAGGTAGGCAGGATCGACCCCCCTCACATAAAGTCAGACCCCTGATTTTCCACTGGGGGTCGAACAACTTAGGAACTGAGGGTCGACGGGATCTCTGACCCCCTCATCGACCCCCTGTTTGTCGACAGAAACCGCAAATAGGAAACTTTCTAAATTTCAATGGGATTCCTTCCTAATCTCAATGAGACTTATTTTTGGAGATTCTACTCTATAAATAGGACGTCCCTGAGCCTCTTTCACTCCTTTTGAAACCCTAATTGAGAGTGAGAGAAAGAGAAGAGAAGAAGAAGAGAAGAAAAGTTGGAGAAGAGGACCGAATTGAAGAATTCAGAGAAATCTCTGAATCTCAGCAATACCTAAGGTATGGGCACGTTTCCATTGATGATCTAAGACCTTAGAATAGTTCATGAAGAGGGTATGGTCTAGGACAAACCCAAATCTTACACCCATGGGAAGATTTTGATGAAACCCATGGAGAAATCATGGTAGAGAAAGTAAGGAAGAAACCTAGAGTTCTAAGCCATAGAACAAGCCTAGAATGGATTGTGGAAGTAAGCCATAGGACCCAAACGTGAAGGAATAGACTGTAGAATAAAAATCTCGACTCAACCCACGGGGGGTCGCATGTGGGGTCGATTGGGAATCGACCCTACCAGACCATAGGATCGACCCCAGTATTCGGGAAGTCCAGAATAGGGGTGGTCACACCCAGGGTCGATGGAACATCCGACCCTGGCATCGGCCCTACCCTGGGGGTCGATGTAGACTGCTACCCTACCTACGACCCACCCTGCGACCCGTGCTTAAAAACAAGCCTAAACTTGTCGGAATGACTTCTAAACAAAATCTATCGACTTGTTAGGTTTTCCTATTGATATAAAAGTGGTTTTTAAAGCTTGAAAGAGGATCAACACTTAAGCAAAGGTGAGGGAACAAAACCTAAATTAATTGGCTAATAATAAACTATTTTTATTTTCTTGAGTCCAATGCCATGCCTGATTCTATGCGTGTATGCTTGTAATGTGCATTCAACATGTCATCCAATATTCCTGCTATTAATGTTCATGCATATTTAATTCTATTTTGTTTATAACATGATGATGATGATGATGATGCTAGGAATAGACATGTGAATGTATGTGTGTGGTTAGTGTGCTTGATGTGAGTGGAGTATCAGGGGGGAATGTGACATTGTGGTTCAGCCTAGTCACTAGACTCTAGCTCTATCTCTACTCAAGTATTGTCCACTGACATCGTCGTATCGCCATTACTTAAGCAGAACTATTACGTCGTAGAGTATCAGGGGAGGTGGTCTCGGACCGTGTAGTCTTCGACTCTGTCCAAGGGCCTTAGCTCTATCTCTATGGACATATTGAGGGATGCTGGGGTGAGGCCATAGGTACACTGTTTGACATTAGGATTGGTTAGTTGTGAGTCCAGTTTGCAAGCCCTCGTCAGTAGGGGCTTACGTGTTGGTATGGGTGGAGTATCAGGGGAAGTGTGATACGGTACGATCCTAAGCACTTTAGCTCTATCTCTATTTCATAATGAATGCATGTGGAACGACAATAAACGTTAACCTTTGGACGGATTCACACATTCGTGTATAGAGGTGAGGCGGCCACCGAACCTTTCTATAGCACATTGCAAACTTATATACCAGACCATAGATATGAATTGAACGCATGCATATGTTTGTTGCATTATTTTGTTTGCTCACTGAGCCGTGATGTGTGCTCACCCTTTCGACATCGAATATTTTTAGTTGATGATGCAGGTACCACGGTTGAAGACTATATGAATACTTCTGTGTACGGGCACATCGCTGCGATGGAAGCTGAAGACTTAGTGGAAACACATGACTCCTCATGCGAGTGCAACGCATGCATTTTCGATTAGATTTTGATTTGAATTGTTAAGAAAATGTAATTGATATTTTATTTACTTATGTCTCAGTTGATATAACATAATTTGATACTTTATTTATGATTATCACTGTTAGATTCCTCAGTTCATTTATTATTAAGAATTCCGCTATTGTGTATTTATTCTTATTATGGTTGTGGATGTATATGGTTTTATTTTCAACGGACACAGCCTATTAGAGATCCTGGTTGAACCGTTGGTTTATTACCGGTTCATCACACCGTTCTGAATGGTACAGAATTGGGGTGTGACAAGCATCCTAAGATACGTATGCAGTTTGGTTAGATTTCCAAACATTATTCCACACCATGATCTTGAAAGAATATACACATCAATAAATGAATCTGCATTCTGAACTACGCGGTTCCTTATTCTTAGGGCAGCATCCTAAGATACGTAGGCAGTTTGGAGGGATTCGCAAACACGATTCCATAACCTCTATTTTAAGTCGTACTTGTGGTTCTTTCTGACTGTATGCACCTATCCTGTACCTGTGGTTCACTAGAACTGTACATCCTTTAGGTTCACTTGAATATGTACCTGTGGTTCACTAGAACTTTACATCCTTTAGGTTTACTTGAATCTGTACCTGTGGTTCATTAGAACTGTACATCCTTTAGGTTCACTCGAATCTATACCTGTGGTTCCCTAGTACTGTACACCCTTTAGGTTCACTCGAATCTGTACATGTGGTTCACTAGAATTGTACACCCTTTAGGTTTACTCGAAAATGTACTTGTGGTTCACTCGAACTGTACATCCCTTAGGTTTACTCAAATCTGTACCTATGGTTCCCTCAAACTATACACCCTTTAGGTTCACTCTAATCTGTATCTGTGGTTCACTAGAACTGTACATCCTTTAGGTTCTCTCGAATCTATACCTGTAGTTCACTCTGACTGTACATCCTTTAGATTCCAAACCAGTACCTGTGGTTCACTAGGACTGTACACACTTAGGTCCCAAACCATACCTTGATCGCACTTTAGCCTTCTTTAGTCTTCTTTAGGATATCCATATCAACCCAAAAACAATGAATTACGTTGTACCTGATTTTCAGGACCTCTGAAATACGTAGGCAACTTGGAGGACCTCTCCAAGTACGGTTCCATACCTTAGAATCCTTAGGTCCCTCATATCCATATCCATACCCATATCCATACCCATATCCATATCCATGTTCACTTCAATCCACCTTAGGTTATCTCTAGATATAATCTCAATCATCAGCAAGCATAAACTTTAACTTGAACAATTGAATCTAAGAAAGCTTAAGCATAAACCACAACCATAAACCTTAATCACATTTCGTTCGAAACTACGTTATGGACTTGATTTCTAGGATTGGAATACGTCGGCAATTTGAGATGTCTTGGACGTCTCAGATTCAGTCCATTACCGAATCATCTTTGGTTCTTTCACTGTATGTTACTTTTCTTATTTATTTATTTTGAGAACATGTTTGGCTGAACCTAGGTTAGAAGAACTTAGAAACTTGGCATAAGATCCCCCATGAGCCCTAGTTATCATCCATTGATCATTAACAGTTAAAACCATAGAGTCTAAGGAAAGTATAATCATATAGGAGGCCGATTTTTGGATCAGACAGCTTTGGGTGCCTAACACCTTCCCAAACTGTACCTTGAATGCTTACCCATTCTCTGATAGACCAAAGCCAATATAGGTCCAATGAGTCAATAGAAGTTTTTTTCTTATGATGAGACTATATTTTTATAGGTCCTAGACCTTAATCTAGGTGGCGACTAACAAATTATTTTTTCCATCCATTGGAGATGGGTGGAAGAGACGAACTTTGTCCTCACACTAGGGTTATCCATGGGATGCCTGGGTTGGACAAATTCAGGAACAATGAAGATGTGCATGTGATACAACCACCACGTTATAGGAGGAAAGCTAGTAGGCCATCTAAAAAAAGGAAGAGATATGCTGAGGAAGAACCTGGTAGTGGAATTAGAAAGAAGACAGGTACTGTTACATGTTCTTATTATAAATCATTTGGTCACAATGCTGGAGTTGTAAAAAAAGAAAGATGACCTTGTTTCTAAGCGAACATCTCACCAAGAAACTTCCAGTAGAGAGGTATTACTTTTATTTTCCTATGCAATATAAAATGTACAATATTTATTTTTGCTACTGATCTTATATGTGATTTTTGTAGAGAACAACGCAAGATGGAACTCAGTCTTCACAACAAGGAACTCAGAATTTTCAGCAAACATCTTAATAAAGAACCCAGGTTTGTCAGCGAACATCTCAGTAAAGAACCCATACTGGACAGGTATCACTTATGTGTTCCTTAATATCTAAAAAGAAAATATCCATTAGTTTTTATGAAAGTCATCTTCATTTATATATGATTATGTAGAAAAAAGGTCAAGGTGGACCTAGTGGCTCTCAGATACAGACAAGATCCCAAGCTGCTAGGATGTCTCAAAAATCTTTCATCCAGGCACAAGGCTTAGCAAGAATGGCTACAAAAGCTTAAAGGGTTAGGAGATTGGCAGCAGAAGCATGTAAGAAGAAAAACCCTACAGGTAAAAACACGTATATGAGAGTGAAAATAATTCTACAACATTGTTCTGCACTTCATTTTATTTGTTTCTCATCTTTCTCTTACGTGAAAATAATTCTACAACATTGTTCTGCACTTCATTTTATTTGTTTCTCATCTTTCTCTTATTGGTTTTGGAGGAGTCTGAAGGTTAGGAGATTGGCATCAAAAGACAAGGGCTAGCATTTGTTTTTGTATAGAGACGAGATTACACATTAGGACAAATACTTTAGGGGATATGGTCATATGGATGATGTCAGTTCTGCACCTCTTAGTGCTTCTTTTTTAGGTTGTCCTCATGAAAGATTTTCTTCTTTTTTGCTTATATTAAAACTGTGAAAATTTGGATATGGTAATATGTCATGAAAACTGTGAAAATTTGGAGATGGTCATATGTCATGAAAATTTGGATACTGTCATATGTCATGAAAACTGTGATCATTTGGATCTATGAATATTTAGAAGAAATGCTATATATTCAACTATGAAAATTTGGATATGGTCATTATTGACAGGTGAGTTTGGATATTTGGATATTTGGATATGGTCATTGTTGGATATTTGGATTCTCATATGACATATTATCATGAATAAGGTATACTCACATTAACTGATGACAAATAGGTTTATTTTCTTTACAATGGTTCCTCTTCTCGGTAAGATGATTTTTGTTGAACCTCTATTTTGTCCTCAAGCTGTTTTAGATTAGTGTGCATGTGGATCTAGGGAGAAGAAGAAAGAACTCATGGAAAGTGGCAATGTTAAGAGTGGAGAGATAAGCTTACAAGCAAAGAAGCATCTATCTGCTATTGGGTGAAAACTCTCGTATGCTGAAAAAAAAGGAAAGAAAAGATTCCAAAGAAATCTGAATTGCGACATTTATCACCTAAGGGAAGGTATTTTCACTCTCTTTGAACGGCCTGTATAAAATGTATGAAAGACCCTGAATTTTTTTTCTAAAGATATTACTGCGAGAACTGAGATACCGATACAAAGCATGGCCAGACAAAATGGATTGGAAGGTGCAGTTTTGGAAAATAGAAAAAAGAGAAGAAACCCACCAGATCAAGATGTTGATATCCGCAAGCCTCGATCTATTATGTCTTTATTGATAGATAATAATGCAATGATGCCAAATGCGAAGGTATACTATACAGGCAGAAAAGGTCATCGACGAATGAAAGGAGGGTGGATAACTCGTGATGGGATCAATTGTGATTGTTTTCAAAAGTTTTTCAATCTAAGTGGTTTTGAAGTTCATGCTGGCACTTATCATAGGCCTGCTGCTAGTATTGTTTTAGAAGATGGAAGATCTTTGTTAGAGTGTCAGACACAAATCTTAAACAAATGTGAGATCCTCAGACCTAACACACATAAGAGAGTTAGAGGTGGTCAGCCTCAGTATAAGAGTGATTTCATATGCTCTATCTGTCATTTTGGTGGTGAATTATTGTTATGTGATGGATGCCCTTTTGTTTTCCATCTAAGCTGTGTTGGTCTAATGGATTTGCTGAAGGAAATTGGTTCTGGCCATCATGTTGATGTGGCTTATGTGGTCAAAATGAATTCCATGGGAATTTAATGGATCTGCATTGTGATCAGTGTGGGAGAGGTTATCATTTTGGGTGCTTAAGCAAAAGTGGACTGGTGGAAGATCATCCAAAAGAAAAATGAGCACAGCTTATATGTCATTGTGCTTTACAATTATTTGCCATTGTGCTTCACAAAGCAGGAACATCACAATAATAATGCAAAAATTGTAACCTATGGTAGTAGTTCAAACAATCAAATAGCTTTTCACCAAAGGTTTTAAAATCAAGAATCAGACATAGGATCAGCCTCCATTGATACCAATTCATGGACGTTATGTCGTCATCTTTTATACCCATCACTCTCAATTTCTCTAGGTTTGAGTCATCAAATCTGCAACATCAACAAACATTAGGATCATATAAACTACTCAAAATTCAGATCGAGAACCAGATTTCCTTCTCTAATAGATCTTTATGATGTTAACTAACATGGTTCATATCTAATGAATGTTCTACTCATTTACTAATATTTCATGTCCACTCAGTCGACGCCCAACTCATCACGGCTAAGAGTATCAATGACGTTCAATGTGAACCCTTCCCTAGAGCGTGAAACCATTACTGGAATTGGTCCCTCTGACTGAAAAGGACATTAAAGAGCCGATAAATAAACACTTGAAAACCATCATAAGTGTTTAACAACTCTTCATAAAGTGAACTCATCACAGCAATTTCACTAAATAAAGATCAAAGAGACCACATGACAAACCTGAAATGCATTATACAAGCATTTTCCTTTTTTTTTATTTTTTTTTTATACAAACTTCAAATGTGTATTCATACATACTACAATTTACGAAAGGAAAATTACAAGATACAATGAACTACTTTTTTCTCTTGTCAGGATTTTTCATAGCTAGCTTCTCGATAGCTTGAAGGAGATCTTTAAACAACTTAGAATTTTCCTCTTTCGTTGCCATTACTCCTTCTAAGTAACCTTTGATATAACTCGGGGAGGTCTACGAGCTTTCACCTATCTCCTTTAAGGATTCTTCTGTATTCACAATTGCAGTATTGATGGTATTACCCAGAGAGCATTCAATTGTCTCTAGGCATTCGAACATTCCACATCTAGGATTATCCTTCTACAACACAATTATACAAACAACTTTAATTCAAATTGCAATAAAATGAAAAGGGGATCCTAATTAAAAACTCATAATTTTTATTGAAATGCCAATGAGACTACAAAAATACTCACTCCTGTAGAACTTGGGCAACACCAGAATTGTCGTCCATTGTTTGTTGTCGTTTTGGCAGTTCTAACTTTGCATTGCCCTACTTCACATGTGCATTGCTTAAACTGCTCTACCCACATAACATACTTCTGACAGCTGGGGCAATGATAGTATTTCCTCCCAACAGTTCTTCCCTTGCTAGTTGTATGTGTGATACAAGTGGCATTGCAAGTATCACACTTTGGATACATCTTGTCAATACAATGCAATTAACTTAGACCAGGTTCATAAAAAATTTCCTATTTATTCAACAGTGGAGTGCAGTGGACCTACAAACCAGTTTTATTCAATCATAAAAAAAGGGATAAATGACATAATATCAGGTTCTACCAATTGTTAGATAATCAGATCATTTTCTTTCATTACAAGCAAAGCAAAGACATGCGTCTGCTTTTAGCTTTGCTTTGTACATTGGAGTCACACTACTTCTCTTTGGTAGTTAAAATGGAGAGACCAACAAGATCAATAGGGGAGATATGGGTTTCGAGTTGACCCTGAGTAATAGGATCAATCAATGGAAAATTGGAAGGTTTTATGAAAAACTTCCAATAAATTGAAAAAAGATTTTTGAAAAGATGAAAAGGACGGACTCTGATTCAATTCCTTCTTTATTAAAGATGATAGATTATCTAGCAGAATCAATAATCGGAAATACTTCGATGGCCAATCAAGTGGACGATTTCTGATTTTGATTTTCGATTTCAGATTTGAAATAAAAGCAATAATCGATGGAGAAATCAAACAAAAAGATTAAAACTGATTGTCAACCTTAAGTCCTCTTATTACTTTATGCAATCAAAGTAAGGACATTTACATCTATTTGACCATGAGTTTAAACAGATTTACACATGAACAAACATAAATGACAGATGGCTGATGTAGCTCCGACATATGATGAGTAAGGGTTTATCTCTCTCTCTCTCTCTCTCTCTCTCTCTCTCTCTCTCTCTCTCTCTCTCTCTCTTTACTATTCCTATTGAGTGTCTTTTTTTTTTTTTGTGGGGGGGGGGGGGGGGGGGTTAAAAGGGAGCTTCTGTTGTTGCTTTTGCAGGATGGGGATTGTGGAACAGGGTAGCCAGATGGGGAGAGATGGTGGTAGTAGTGTTTAGCACGGTCCAACGGTACTGCTCTTATGCTAGTCAAAGAGGAGGGTTGTGGAGATGGGGGAGATGGTGGAAGAAGGGTTCAACTCCATTTGTAGATGATGAAATGGAGCTGTAATGGATGACAAAGATGCTTCTCAAATGACCAGGTTTCGGGGTTCAGGGAGTCTCGACTCTGCATTTAAACAGATGTATTTTGGGAGTATGGGAGAACAACGAAGGATAAGAAAGAGAGGAGAACGACAAAGGAGAAGAAAGAGGGGAGAACGATGAGGGAGGGAGAGAGGAAAGGAAAGAGAGGGGATTAGGGGATAACCGGTGGCCGGAGAAGATTCAGCAACTGTTGCAACAGAATCGAACTTCAACTATGGCAGTCGCAGGTTTTTCTTCGAAGAGGAGAACAGAAGCTGTTCTTAGTAGAGGAGAAGAGCCCAACCCTAGGAGGATTGAGCTGTTTATAAAACCAAAATGAGAAGGGTTATTTAAAAAAAAAAATTAGTTTTTAAAAATTTTAAATTAATAACATAAAAGGCTAAAACGGTCTAATGCTCATTCCCATCACCTCCGTTAGTTACTTGGCTGTAATTGATTTTTTTTTGACAAGTACGGGTGGTAGGTGATGTTTCGAAACTATTATGGGGGATAGCTGATTTTCTTGTTTCTTTGTAAAAAAAAAGAAGGGGGGGGGGGGGGGGGTAGTGATGATATGTGATGATATTGGAGACACCAGTTTATGCCATGGTGGGAATTTTTTCACCAAATTTCTAAGCTATTCTACTTCTGATCCTAAATTCTACTTCCATGGACGAACTTGTACCATAGGTTTGTTTAATTGGTTTCCAAGAAATCACTCACCTCCTAAAGTGAATACATATCCACTGTATCAAGGATTCCTCTGTATCAAATATCCAATTGGTGTTACAGTACCCTTGTAAAACCCGCACCCAGAAAACTAGGCCTAACTCGGTTTTTCTTCTGTGCCAGGGTTTTCCACCACTGACTAACCCAAATCAGTACTGACATTAAGCCCAGCACCACAGGAACTGAGCGATACCTTAATTAAATGAAACACTATGCTGGAGTACAAAGGGTGGTACTGGTCGCAGTTACCAGTCGAAAACCTATAGACCAGATCTGTGACTAGCTAGGCCAAAAAGGCCTCCATATAGAAATTCATTTTGAAATTGATCTGTTGGAAAGGAAGGGTATATTCTCCTGGACCCATCAACGAATCCAATGGGTCCCACCTTCCAATCAATTAACTTAACTTGGTTTAGGAGTTAAAACTCTCCTAGCATTGCCACTTGGCAACTCTATACAGTCCCCACTCTAAACAAGAGCCCCACTCTAATTGGGAGACTCCAGTTAATCAAACCCTATCAAACTCCTCTCCTCTAAGTACGTATCATTCACTAGAAAATTCTGACACATTCTCAGAGAGGGGGAGAGTTGAAGGAGAAAGAGAAGCTTTGAGGGACATGTGCTTGAAAAATCATGGACGCCGTTCATCTCTTTGTATCACCGCTCAAACTGTCATCAGTAAAACTCCTTAAACCCTATCATTACATCCTAATATAAGTAATAGTGAATTGTTCACCAAATTAGACCATTATTCCGTGATGAAGCTCTGCTCTCCATCAATGGCAGAGTAGAGTATCATCCGCTGGATCTCGAGGAGGTTTTCTCTCGATGAGCAATTCAGGGTAAACCCAGAATCCAGCCTTGGATTAATCTCAAGATAACAATACCTATACCTAGGAGGTACGCCTTTAGTCAACCATACTTGGTTAATAAATTATAGAATAAGCTAATGGGGAAACTCCGATCAGAAGAACTGCCAACGGACTTCCACCGAAGAAGTCCATAAGCATGACCAGAGGGACCCCGGAGGTGAAATTTGTGCCTCCAGCCAGGCCAATAAACCTTGACCAACCCTTCGGGGAGTACCAGAACTCAATATCGGACTCGGACTCGAGACTAAGCGACCGGGGTTGTGACTGAACAGTCACAGTAAGGTCTAGTTACCGGACTTGAGACTGAGCGACCGGCGTGGCGACCGACTAATGGCAAAAAAGCTCAGATTCTAGCTGGATGCGACGCTGGACTCGACCTTGTGCATTCGGATTCGCCGAGTCTAGTGTCGCGACCAACTAGTGTTAGAAAACCTTAAATCACTATGTAATGATATGAACAACTAACTAACACTTCCACACACTACCCAGGTGTCACATTCAAAGAAGATATTGACTCTTGTGGTGTAGTAAATTGTATTTACAAAACCTTAGGTGAGGAATGGAACCCTAATTAATTTTTATAGTTTTTCAGATATTGCGTATGTTTATGTTGCATGTTTATGTTGCATTCTTGTTGTGAATAACATTCATCCAATAACTGTCTTTTTGCATGCATTTGCATTTATTATATATGTGAATGTATGTTGTTGATGCTTGGTGGGCAGTGTGAAACGGTCGAGGACCACTAGATCCGACCTACCATGCATTCCCTTGCCATGCATTGCCCTGGTGTCCTAGTGGGATGACAACGTCTAGGGGGTAGACGGACGGATTGGGATTCCTCCTAGGATATTATGGGAATGCATATGAGACATGTAGGATCGATTAGTGGCACTACCCATGTATGCAACATTGGCCAGTAAGGGGTCAAGTACTAGTATGGATAGGGGATGAGGGGGAGGTGGTGGCAATGTACATCGGTGCATCATTGGCCAGACCTTTACTCTATCACTGTCTATATAGGAGACATGTGGCTTCACCAAGGTTGTCAGTGTAGACTGGCAAGTGTCCATTCTCTCCTGTGCATGGAAGTTTTGGTCAGCTTCGGTGAGTGTGACTAGGCTTTACCTTAGCACTAGTATACATTATACCAAACTCTTGCATTTTGAGTATGTAATTAAACTATCATGCATCTACTTGTTTGCTTGTTTGTTTCTCACTAAGCTTAAGTTGGAGAGCTTACCCTAAAGTACGCCCTTTTTTTAGATGAGGTTACAGGTACTACGGTGGCTGACTTCCCGAACGCTCTAGTCATTACTAATCTGGCTCAACTAGGTGTGCAATCCCTGGAGGAAGAGGAACACAAAGTAGACTGTGATGCGATGCGTGTGTCTTCGAGTAGTGGAGTTGTTGTAAGCAACCATGGATAGATATTTGAAGTATTTCTTTTTATTAAATTTATATTTTGGAACTATGTTAATAACCCATTGTAACACCCCGGCTCAGCCAGGTTGTTAAATCACTTACTTATGCCTTGATTTGGGCAAGAAGGAAATCCAAGAGACTAGTAGGGGCATTTCAATAATTCTCCATCATGTTCATAAAGGTAAATAAGTTATTTAATGCTGGTTATAGCTACTCTTAAGTTTGTGGATTATAGAAATAAGGCTTGAATGATTGAACAGTCATGAAATAAGTAAGATGAATATGTATAAAAATGCTTGTATTATTATTGGCTTATTTGAGAATGAATGTGAAGTGCATAAATGATTTTATATGCTAAATGCTTATGTGATATCACATGCTAGGTTAGTAGTTATTTTTAGAATCATAATGTAAGTATACCCTTAGGTCTAGAGTTCAACTCTCAAAGGAGACAAATAGAGGAGCTTTATTTTGTATAAGTATTTTAAGTGTAGGACCCACAACAAGTGGTTGTTCTTTATTGGTTGGAGATGTATAAGTTTGTTTTTAATTGGGATGGCATGAGTGTAAATATGAAATAGAGAAGAGGGCACTTTTGGCCCTTGAAATAAAAGGGTACCTAAAATAGGAAAGAGAGAATTATGTGCATGTGCTGAAAATGGAATCTTAAAAGGACATATTTGACGTTTTACTTTTTGAGGATAACCTACAAGTATGGGTTGAGATTTCATGCATTGGATGTGCAGTAGGGGTGTAATGGAGATTTCACATATGAATTATTTAGAAATTGAGGAAAAACAAATAGAAAGTATAAAAATAATGTTTTGTCTCAAACCACACTTTTGGGCAAAATTCTAGCAACTTATTGGGTGTTCTTGAGCCTCTTTGTTGGAGTTCTTCTTACAATCTTATCCATGGAAGTGGAGAATGTAAATTTGGAGTTGTAAGAGTTGAAATGATGAGTTTCTAGTTGGGTTGATAGAGAAACAAGCCTTGAGGCTAGAGAGATTCAGAGATTCTTGGTTAAAATCGATTTCAGCAAAGCAAATCATTTTGAAGTCAAAGTTTACTGGATCTTCATAGGATTTTGAGGTAAGAAAGTTTAACACTATGAATAGGAAAGGTTGCATGCAAATTTGAAAAGAAATTTCAAGGTTTTCAGACATTTAGAATGCATGATCAGAGGAAGAAGATGATGAACAGTAAATAGTAAAACTGTTCATCATGTTCTTCTTGTTTGATTCTATCTTGGAAGGTTAATGCATGTAATTAATTTGGGGAAAAAGGGTGTCATAAGTCAAATTAAGAAATGATATTGCCTTTAACAGTAATATAAAGATGATCCATGAACCATTTATGTACTGTAGTTAGAAAGGAAGCTCAAGCAAGGTCATATTGCAGAAATTTTTATTTTTGCATATGAATGTCAATATTGATTGGAAATGATTTGTTAAAGGATGTGTAAAAGAACTTTGGGAATGATTATAAATGGATATTGATGTGTGAGCATGATTAAAAAGCAACTATAGGTGAGTTGGAGGAAGTATACAGAGTCCTAAAGGCTAAGGAACTCGTTCTGACCAAAACAGAGTCTATTTTGGGGCTTCTGCTGTTGTCGTACAGCTGGACAGCTCATGCGGCTGGTCAATGCTTGCGGCTGGTGGCATCAGCCGCACCTCCCTTTGACAGCATAATTTGCTGCTTTGTGGGGTTTTTCTCTCCAAACCCTTCGGGGATGCTTAGGGGATGTTTTTGGGAATATATTAGAGATAAAAAAATTTCATAAACACCCCAACAAGGATTGCTAACATCATCTACACCCACAAGATTGCAAAAACATCACCTACCACCCAAAATGTTTGCACCGTTAATCAAATAAGCCCATTCCGTCCACAAACTGTTAGTTGTTGATGTTAGCTGAAATAGAAATTTTGATGGACAATACTGCCCTTAGAGTAAAGGTAAGAGACAATTTTACCCTTCTTCTTCTTCTTCCTATCTCTTTCTTCTTCTTACCTCTTCTGCTCAAAGATGTTTTGATGACGTTGGAGGAGAGACCAAACATGTAAGTTGCACCTGCTATCGACATGATCATCAACGATGCGAACACCGAACCATCTCCTCAACATCACCTGTCCTGTAAGGCTTCTCATCTTTCTCCATGACCCAATACTTCCATTACCACCATCCATCTCTCTTTCTCTCTCTCTCTCTCTCTCTCTCTCTCTCTCTCTCTCTCTCTCTCTCTCTTAACACCCTCAGGTAGTGTGTACTCCTAATCTCTGCCACTGCCCCTACCGACGGCATTTATTCCCTGTGAAGCAACTGCCGAAATAAAATAATAGAAAGGGAACATCAGCCCTTTGGACAATAACAGTGGATATGACTATTCCGGTGGTTAGATTTCTGATTTTTTCTTTAATTTCTAAATATTTATCTTCATTATGTATCTTGGGTTTGAAGAAACCTTAATTTGATCTGTATTTATTTAAGTTGTTGAAGAAGGGAATAAGCGTTGAAAAGACTGTGATTGCAATGATGAACAGAGCCCTCCAAATCATCGCAGACCTAACCTTTTCAGTGATTGTTTCCAAAGAACTTGGCATGAAGCTGAAATTGAAATTGAGTAGAAGCGAAGAAAACGAAGTAGATTGGAAAGAAGAAGAAGTAGAAGGCATCGACAAATCCGCAGCATTTATGTTCTGCAAGTCACTCACGGCGGAAATTGAATCAGTTGGAGAAAATTTTCTACAATTTCTAGAAACTGATCAACACTTCACTTCCAAAAAAAAAAGGAGAGAATTAGAGAGAGAATGCGGTGGAAGAAGAAAAAAAAAGAGAGGGTGTTTTAGAGAGAGGTGGTGAGTGACCAGAGTTCCTCTCTCTCTTCTAACCTTTCTTTTTTTTCCCAAATCCCAACCCCGCCGTTCCCTCATGACTAAAACCTTGCCATTCTCTCATAAGGTCACGTGGGACAAACAAAAACCAACACAGGAGAGATCGCCTGTCTCCATTTTGGTAATCATTACTTCACTCTTCTTTCCACCTATCCTATTTCTGACGAGAGGTTATAGCCCATAAGATATTGTTTAATCTCCCTAATTTCAGAGAGAGAGAGAAAGAGAGAATAAAAGTTTGAGTTGAAGGTCAAATTTGTCAATCAACATAACATTTTAATTTTTCAATTTATAATATGAGGGGTAAAACTATATATCAACAATTTTAGTGATTTCAATCAGTTAAGTGGACCTAGGTAATGTTTTTGCAATCTTGTGGGTGTAGATGATGTTAGCAATCCTTGTTGGGGTGCATATGAAATTTTTTCTATTAGAGATATTTTGGGAGATGTTTGTGATCTTTTTGCTCACCTAATGATTGCCAAATGCAATGATATGCATAAGTGATATCGTAAGGTGATTTTGGGGACTTTTATCAAGAAAGAAATCAGTTGAGCTATTCTTGGGTAGAAAATTTGGAAAACTAAGGTGAGAAATTCTTCCCTATAGCAAACTAGTATTATGCTATATGATGCTTGAAAGTATAAGAATTGTCAATGGCTATTTTCTATGGTTAAAGTGGTGGTTGATGTATTAAGTTGATTTTTTTTTATGCTAAAGGTCAGCAAAGTGATAGTCTTAAAAGAAAGAGAAGTAAACAGAGTACATGAAGGACTATTTAGGATAGTGAAAGCTCCACCTTCGGCATGGCCATTAGTAGAGCCCTATCCTAAGTCAAAAGAAATCAAACAAAAAACAAAAACAAATTATCCAAATCGGTATCTTGGACGCTCAGAGGCATCCCAAACTACTTTTCTTGCCACCAAGTTTGGGCATGAATTCCAAGTCTCTGAATTCATCTCGGTTGCAACCCATTTTGCTAGAGCATCAGCTAAGGTGTTCACTTCTCTTACACAATTAGTAATCTTGATCTCAACTTGAGAGAGGTCAGCTTTAAGCTTATTTCATTCTTGTTCTAGGTACCAAGGATGATCAAAATGAAATACACAATGAACTATAGAACTTGAGTTGCATTCTATCCAAAGCTTACCATACCTTAGTCTTCTTGCTTCTTGGAGACACTTAATAATAGCAGCTAATTTGGCTTGGTAATTTGTACCATTATCCAGGTACTTTGCAAAGGCAAATAACACTCTCCCTCGATCATCTCTGAACAATCCTCTAGCACCCACATCTCCGAGGTTACCAAGGGAGCAGCCATCAACATTTAATTTGATCCAGCTTATTGGAGGCTTGTATCAAACAACCGGTTTAAAAGGAACTTGCTTCGGAGGTGCTGTACATATTCTAAAATTATGCTGTATTTGCAAGTCTTTCACCGTTTTGATCTCCAATGGCTTTATTTCATATGCCTCTTTCATATACTTTCCAATTAGGAACAAGAGTCTTTTCTTCGTTATTTTCAACCCGTCATAGCAGCTTCTATTTTGGGCTTGCCAAATGTTTTGCAGTATAATAAATAACAATGACATCAGAGGGTCTTAATAGGTGCTATATGCTTCTTTCTCTTCCACCAGGAGAAAGAAGATCCGAAGACCTAAATCCATCCCACCTCATGTCAGAGAAGGACAAGACTTCATTCCAAATCCCAGAAGTAAAACCACAATTAATAAATAGGTGTTGGAATGTTTCTTCATGCTTGTGGCATAAAAAGCATCTAGATGTGATTAGTACCTGTTTCATTCGAACAGCCTCATCAGATGGGAGTTTCTTCATGCACCATCTCTATCCAAAAATGGAGGTTCTTGGCTGTAGAGCTTTATTCCAAACATTAGATGCCCAAGGAGGAGACTCAATATTTCTTTGTAAGGCTTTGTAAGCCGATGCTACCAAGAACTTACCTGTTAGATTGAGTGTCCATACTGTTTTATCCTCAACACCATTTGTTAATGGAATTTTAATGGCTTAGTGAATAAAATTTTGTATTTTTGAATTCATCACTAGAGGAAAACTCTAATTCCCACTTCTGATATAATGACAAACCTTCTCCATAAGGTCTCTTGTTTCAGTAGGATCACAATCAAGATACTCTGCAGCTGTATATGGCCCTAACTAATAATCCGACCAGAAATTAATTGATTTGTCATTCCCCACTAGCCATCTAACATGTCTTGTTGTCCAGTCCCAAACAGCCTTAATGCTCGTCCATACTGCCGAAGTGTCATATACCCTTCGAAGAAAGCCATTTTTCAAATACCTAATTCTCATGAATTTTGCAAAAAGAGCATTTTCAGTCATTATATTCCAAGCCATCTTAGATAGAAGGGCTTTATTTATCACAACCCATTCTAGAGAATCAGACGTGATATCTGAGTCAACCCACATGCTAACCTGAATACTTCCAAGAATGCTAACCACAATGTTACAATATAAATCCCACAGTCAACACGAGCAATATCTAATAAAATCCATAAACAATAATACAATAGCGAAAGAAATTACTAAATAACAGATGCCAAATTTAATGATACCATATCCCATACTATGTATCATGTTATCATTTACAAACTACTGTTCTTCATCAAAATAGTATACTATCAGTTATATAAATTCCCAAATTCAAAAGAATAAATCTATTACATATAATCTGATAGACCTCTTCGTCTATCAGTAAAAAGAATCATAATGTATCAAAAGTATTTTGGGGAAGAGAGAAAGTAAGGGGAGGGCTACGTCATGCGTAGATGCAGTCAATGCAGGTGCAGCCCTCGCCATGCTTTCCACCAACATCAACATCTCCAACGATCACGCTCGGTAAGGGAGACTCCATAAAATCTACAATGGATAGATCACCTGCAGGAGAATCTAAAAAGAATTATCGACACGAGGGTGAGCTCACATCCCAGCTCAGTGAGAAATCTAGTATCACATGCAATGCACATACATACAACCAATGCAATGAAACATAATTTATCATTATATTAGGTCTCAGGTTTGTTTCTACATCACGGGCAAAGGTAGAAGCAGAATAAACAATGCCGCACTGCTAAACATCTTCTACAAGCGAACTCCCCCTTTGGGGACTCCCATCTTTACAGGTTCATTGCCTCCTAGCATAGACCCCACATAAACTAGCTATTGCATACCCATACGTCACTGACTCACCAGCTACCACACACCCATATGTCATTGGCTCCCCTAGGGTCTCCAAACCTATGGGTATGCAAAGTATCTTTACCCCTACTGGAAGGGCATAGAAAACAGAGGATATCACCACCTATGTCTATTATGTCCATTTTTACTTCACTATGGCTGCTCGCCAACAGAAGCCCCCGGGTCACTACTCCCATAGATTTTCATGCCCCCACTAGCATGTCAACATTACCATAATGGTTCCACTAGAGGGAAACCCCAGCTCACTACTCCCATAAATCACCGTGTCCACCCTAGTGCCTTAGCCCAATGTGATCTATGTGCCCATACTCTTATATGCCACACAAACCACTATACATGGATATACATAATATTAAATAACAACCAACACGATCTATGCTTTGTACTCCCATACTTCGCTTGAACCATCATACATGGTTGTAAATCTAGCGGAGATCCCCAGATCACTACTCCCATCAATCATCGTGTCCACACTAGCATGTCACTTTATCCAATGTGATTCGTGTGCCCATACTCCCATACACCACACGAATCACCATACATGATCATCCTACAACATTCATAGTTATAATTATGCAAGATGCATGCTCATAGAATAACAATAAAATAAACAAAGCATGTTATAACTTGCAACCTAAGCATGTTACTATAAAAATTAGACATGTGAGAATACCCTATGTCTATGGATTAGACCCCTCACTTGATAGCACTAGATAGTGCCGCAGTAATATCCGAAGCCCAAAATGAGACTTCACAAGCGATCGAGATCAATACCTATTAAAGCATATAATGGTTCATTAATTGGTTATGTAGCTTTTAACTAGCACAGATAAGACTTATTTATCCATGCATAGGTCTCAAGGCAAACTAGGAACCCAAGGGTTGGTCTCCCTAGACATCTCTAAGCAAACTGGCTAAAACAGGCTCAACCAGCAGACTGTACTGGTCGAATGTTCTATCAGTTAACTCTTAGTATAAATTCCTTATGATGGAACAGGTTGAACAAACAACTGACCAAGCAACCGGTTGGCCATCCAATTTAATACCCTATCATGGAAGTGGGGTTCTAGAAGGTTTGCCCGTCCCATTGCCAGGTGAATGGTCATCCAGCAAAGCCACCACTGGGCATTAAGCCTAAACGCCACCGTTGGGCATTAAGCCTAAACGGTCAAACGATGTCTGAACTGATCTACCGCTAAACCAGTTGACCGGTAATATGTAGTGGTCGGCCGGATTGGCAATGGTCTGACAGACCAGGCCTTTAGCCTTGGCAGTAGAACAGTTAAGGCTACTGTTCTAGGGCTTCAACAGAACCATTCGATCGGTTCTGCCCAAAATCCTCTTTTTGTGCCCGAAGCTTGCTTATTAAGCTTGGAAACTTGGTCTTTACTTCAATATACACCAAATAGTTGGTGGGAAGCTCTTTTCCATCATTTATGGCTACAATGGGAGCCATTTATGGCCCCATAAGCTCCATTAATGGAGGTGGGTGTCTAAACCTAACTTTCTAAGCCATTAATGGTGAACCCCATTAATGGAGTTCAACCACTCACTCAAGACAACCTATAACCCAACTAATAAAGGAAAATGGAGGTTAGATTTACCTCCAAGGAAAGGAAACTTGGGTTGTGGAGTTCCTATTGAGATCTAAGCTTCTCCTTTCCCTTTTCTTCTTCTCCTACTCTCACTCCTCTTTTCTATGATTTCAAGAAATGAAAAATGAGGGTTTGCCCTCATTTATATAAAACAAGAGAAGAAAGCGGGTCCATTGATCGTAATCAATCGGTTGGTGATGACCGATTGAACGATCATCCAGTTAGTCATCTAGTTGGGCTTAAAATAACCATTCAAGACCACTAAATGACCCACAAGCTTTGGGACACACATACACACCTCCTAGGGTCCACTAGGGTACCTTACCCTACCATTTAGGAGTAATGAAACATACCTAGGATTCTGATATCATCGTTGGATCCTCATTAGGTGCTCCATTCCATGGCAAGTTGAGACCTAACACAGGAAGGAATCCAAGTCAGTAAGGGATTCCAGGTATGGGTTTCACAATCCCCCAAAGTTAAAAGAATTTTATCCTCGAAATTAAGATGTACCTGAATTTTCAAACAAATGCGGATACTTCTCCCCCATTGCAGTTTCACTTTCCCAAGTGGCTTCTTTAATAGCATAGCTACGCCAATGAACCTTTACATAGAGAATGGAATGGTTCCGCATTTGTTGTACCTTTCTGTTCAAAATGGCCACGGGCTCTACAGTACAAGACAGATCCTTGTCAATCTAAAGAACTTCCGTACTGAGGACATGGGATGGATCATGACCGTACTTCTTCAAGAGGGAGATGTCGAAGGCGTCATGAACATCTGATAGTGTGGGAGGCAAGGCCAACTGATATGCCACTTTATCGCTTCTCTTTAAAATCTCGTATGGACCGATATATCTGGGACTTAGTTTTCCTTTCTTGCCAAAGCGTCCAATACTGTGGTGGGACAACACTTTGAGGAAAACTTTATCACCAACTTGGAACTCTAAGTCCTTACGTCAAACATCAGCGCAACTCTTTTGCCTGCTCTGAGCTACCTTGATCTTTTTTCTTATCAGATCCACTTTGTCACAATTGTCCTATATAATATTTGGGCCCAAAATTCTATGCTCACCTACTTCATTCTAGTACAATGGAGTCCTGCATCTCCTACTATATAGTACCTCATATGGAGCAATGCAAAGTGTAGCTTGGTAGCTATTGTTGTAGGTGAACTCAATCAATGACAGGTACCTATCCAAGCTACCTTTGAAATCTAAAGTGCAGGCCTAAAGCATTTCTTCCAATATTTGTATTGTGCACTCAGATTGCCCATCAGTCTCTAGGTGGAACGCAGTACTGAATTTCAGCTGTGTACCCAATGCTTTCTATAAACTATCCCACAGCTTGGACATGAATCAAGGATCTCTATCTGACACAATGCTTGTTGGTATACCATGCAATCTCACTATGTTATCCACATAGAGCTTGGCTAATTTATCCATGGTGTACGTTGGCCTCACAGCTACAAAATCGGCTACCTTTGTAAGACGGTCCACAATTACCCAAACTGCATCAACGTTATTTGGCATCAAGGGTAATCCTGTCACAAAATCATGGTAATATGATCCTATTTCCACTCTAGGATTGGCAATGGCTATAGTAGCTCCGCTGGTCTCTGCCTATCTGCCTTCACTTGTTGACATGTAAGGTACTTGTACACGAAGGTAGCCACATCGGCCTTCATACCTCTCCACTAGTAACATGTCTTCAAATCTTGATAAATCTTGGAACTACCAGGATGCATGGTGAAGGGAGATGAGTGTGCTTTAATCAAAATGCTCTCTTTTAGTTCCTTAGCACTTTCTGGCACACAAATCTGGTTCGTATATCTGACCATTCCTTCACTGTCTAGAGAAAAGTCTGGATCTTGCTTCCCATTCTTAAGATCATGCTTGAGATTCTTCAAATATGTATCATTAACGGTTGCCTCTTTAATCTAGTCCATTAAGATGGGCTAGACCATTAGTAACTCATTGAATAACATCACTGTTGCTTCAACCCAATCTGTGGTCAAAGCATCTGTAGTGGATGCTTCTCCATCAGGTGGAGGAGAAAAAATCAGTACGTAAGCCATATGATGTCCCTCGCTAGGGATGACAGAATCAACAACCAGATCCCAAGTTGCCACTAATGCTTTCCTGCTCAAAGCATTCGTCACCATATTAGCTTTCCTGGGTGGTACCTGATGTCGCAATCATAGTCCTTTAATAGTTTCAACCATCTCCGTTGCCTCATTTTCAGCTCCTTGTGATTGAAGAGATGAGTCAAACTCTTATGATCTGACATAATGTAGAACTTTTTCCCATATAGGTAATGCCTCCATATCTTCAAGGCGAAGAAAATTATGGCAAGTTCCAAATCATGAATGGGATAGTTCTTTTCGTGAACCTTCAATTGCATAGAGGCATAGGCAACCACCTTTTCATCTTGTATTAATACGCAACCTAATCCGTACTTGGATGCATCAGTGTACACTATGAATGAAGCCTTCTCAGATGGAAGAGTCAAAACTAGAGCAGATACCAATTTTTCTTTGAGAGTCTAGAAGCTTTCTTCATACTTGTCAGTTCATTCAAACTTTATTCCCTTCTTGGTTAATCTCATTATTGGTATCACTATACGGGAAAATCCTGCAATGAAATGTCGGTAATAGCCAGCCAATCCAAGAAAACTTCAGACTTCGGTCACAGAAGTGGGTGCCTTCTAGTCCATGACTGCACTAACCTTGTTAGGGTCTACTGCTAATCCTTTAGCTGATAGGACATGCCCCAAGAATGTCACTTGTGTCGGCCAAAATTCACACTTCTTGAATTTGGCATACAACCTTTCCTGTCTCAACTTCTGTAGTTCCAACCTAAGGTGTTCTGCATGAGTTGCACCATCGGGTGAGTAGATGAGGATGTCATCGATGAATACAATGACAAACTTATCTAGGAATTTGTGGAAGACCCGATTCATAAGCTCCACGAATGATGCTGGAGTGTTTGTCAATCCAAAGGACATGACCAAGAACTCAAAGTGGCCATACCTTGTCCTAAATGCAGTTTTGGGTATATCACTCCCTTTTATCTTCAATTGA
This sequence comes from Protea cynaroides, assembly GCA_028583415.1. NCBI lineage: Eukaryota > Viridiplantae > Streptophyta > Magnoliopsida > Proteales > Proteaceae > Protea > Protea cynaroides. The sequence goes on from CM053268.1 coordinate 75,333,921, forward strand.
TGATAGCCCGATCGTAGGTCTGTCTTGGAGAATACACTTGCCCCTCGAAGTTAATCAAACATATCTTCGATTCTGGGTAAGGGATACCAGTTCTTAATTGTCAACTTATTCAGATCTCGATAATCTATGCACAGATGGACACTGCCGTCCTTCTTCTTCACAAATAACACCGGTGCTCCCCATGGTGATATGCTAGGCCTGATGAAACCTTTATCTAGAAGCTCTTGAAGCTGCACTTTGAGTTCCTTCAACTCAGTGGGAGCCATACGATAAGGAGCTTTTGAAGCTAGAGCTGCTCCTGGAACTAGGTCAATAACGAACTCTGTTTCCTGATCTAGGGGTAGACCAGGTAGCTCTTCAAGAAATACATTTGAAAACTCATTGACCACTGGTATGTCTTCCATTCTTGGCAGTTGGGCCTCTGTGTCCAGCACTGACACCAAGTAACTCTCACAGCCTTGGTGCAATAGTTTTGAGGCATGCATTGCTGTTAAAAATAGCTTACGGCTCTTCTTGTTCTTGTCCCCAGTGTAAACAAATGCTGCCCCAACGGTAGGCTGGAATAAGATCTACCACTTGGAACCTAGGACATTGGCTTAGTGCTTCACCAACCAATCCATTCCTAGGATAACCTCAAAGTCCTTCATCTCGAAGTAGACTAGATTGGCTTCCATAACTTTATCCCCTATGACCACATTTCATGGTCCATAATAGTCTTCTAGACAAAATTTCATCCACATAGGTATATGTACTTTTAATTTGCACTTCATCTTGCGAGAAGGCATCCCCAATTTAGCTATGAATGCTGGAGATATGAAGGAGTGCGTGGCTCCAGAGTCAAACAATACACATATAGGTATGATAGAAATAGAGATAGTACCTATAAATGTATTTTCATGAGTTACCATATACCATGCAAGTTGGTGCTTAATTCACAAATTTAAAATACCTATGACAACAACAAGTAATCCTTCAACTTCTTAAGCAGATAGGGCATATGCCTTGCCTTGACCCAATGGTGGTGCTTTCTTTGGCTCTGGGTAAGCTCTTACAAAATGGCCCATCTTGCCACAGTTAAAACATGTGCCATATGTCATAGATGAAGTAGTAGAGGTTGCAGGCCTAGGCTGAGTCGTCCTGGGTGCAAATGTTGTCGGCTTGCTTTGGCACGAGGCTGGAGTACTTTAGGTGGGCCTCACTATAAAAGGAGCAGAGGAAGCCACCACTGAAGAGCTCAAAAATTGGGTGTCAAAAGGCTTGTTAGTAGCCCAGTTATCTGTGAAGCTCATAGGCCGCTTTTGGCCTTGATAATTCTGGCGGCACCCTTCTTCTACACTTTTTTCCACTTGCACGGCCTCATTGTACTTTGTCAACTGCATAGATTTCACAATGACCTTGAATTCTCCCCTCAAGCCTTGCACAAACCTCCTCAACTTGGGCTCTTCTTCCCTCATTGAGACCAGAGAGAAATAAAACAATTCTTCAAATTTCTGTTGGTATGCCTCAACAAATGAGCCCCCTTGCAATAAAATGAAGTACTCTACCTCTTTCCTATCTTTGAAGTTCTGGGGGAAGAAGTTCTTGTAGAACGCTTCCTTGAAGATTTTCCATGTAATTTATTCATGGCGCCGAATAAGGGTGGGTTGAATGCCCTTTCACCAATCATACGATACTCAGTGGCACACAACAACTTCTGTGCCTCAATGCACATAAGAGTCTCCCGAGTCTTCTCCATTGCCTGAATCCAGATTGCAGGCTGCATTGGGTTTGTCCCCATACCAGTGAATTTCAATGGGTGCATCCGCTGAAAGTTACTCATTACCTTCCCTCCATCAACCTGAGGCTATAGGTGAACGCCGACCATGGCGGGGTGAGTTTGCAACTCTGGCACATGCACATGAGGAGCCGGTGGTACTATGTGCACATGCTCATCCACAGGCGGTGCTGGAGGAATTGGAGGTATACCTCCCCCTTATGCTTGTGTTTGGGCTGGCGGCGCTTGTGGGGCACCATGAAAAGCGGCCAATAATTCGGTGAGAACTGTCGTCGTATTTCTTTGTTGGTCTTTTAGGTTGCTGACAAATCCACCCATTACAGCCGTCATGTCCTCCACATTCTGCATGGGTGGTGCATGTCGCAAGTTAACCTGAGGCGAAAGAGGAGGAGGTACACGTGGTACACCTGGCAATGAATTTGAACCACCATGGCCCACACTACCCTCATCCTTAGCTGGATGATTCACATTTGTAGGCCTTCCTCTAGGCCTTCTCCTTAGAGGCATTGCTCGTTTTTCAGTGATTGACGGGTAAATATGTAAATGCCCAAGTGTTAGTAGTTATCATAAATCCAACCAACATAACAACATCAATCATTCAAGTTATGGCATATATAAAAGCAATGCATCAAAATTTTCCAAGTCTTAACAGTTCTTCAAATTTTTTACTAAACGGGTCGAACGCTTGATTGATTTCGTTTGATCAATTGGGGTCCCCCTAACTTGTTGAGAGAACCAGTTGACCGCTACTGATTGGGTGGTATCCGGTAAGCGATCCTTTTTAACACCCACTGGAAATCTCACATTCAAATAGGTCAAGTGGATGGGCCGATAGATGAACGGTCATCCAATTTTCCCATCCGATTAACACTTAGAAGATTTCTTGTAAATCCTATACATAGCTCCGGTTAGCACTCAACCGGTGATATGGCTACCAGTTAACTGACGAACATCAGGGTAGACCGGTTTGGATCATCAGTCTGTCGGTTTCGTAAAACCAGAAACCTTATAAATACTTCGTGGGACCTCATTTTGGAGCCCACGATACTTGTGGAACAGGAAGAACAAGGGAAGAGGGTCCATCTAGTGTTTCCCAAGTTCCACGTGTCCATTCTTGGCGGTTTTCGTCCATACTTGACTGTCTACAACTCTACAATCTCTACAGGTTTGCATTTCCATCTTTTTCTTTCTTTTTGGGGAAATTTCCATCATAACTCATCTAGGGTTTCCCTTGCATGGCAGACCAAATAGTATGGTTAGTGGTTCCATGCAAGCATGCTCTCCTTGGAGTGAGGACTTGGCTTCTCATTCCCAAGAATCTCCTTTACTCAAGAGCCCTTGTTCTCTTGACATTGTTTTACCCCCTTTACAGGCATTATGGCACGTGGCAGAGAGAGTAGGGCTGCTTCCGCCATGCGATTTGATCCGACACGCTTCCTGTCATATGACTGTAGCCAAAACTGGATCAAGTTTGGCGAAGCGAAGGTAGAGCCAGTGTGTTACATTATCCTGGAGGAACTAACCAGGTTTTCTACTGGGCTGCACTTTGATGCACTAGGCTAGACCCCAATATTACATAGATGAAACGATGTGTACCCAAACCTAATAAGGCACTTCTTCTGCAATTTGGGCCACTCCATTGTTGAAGCCGGAGTGTTACACCTTACTAGCATGGTAAAGGGCGTATGCATCAAGCTGGATGTTATGCGCCTAGGTACCGTCCTGGGCATATCTACTGAGGGACAACAGATGTATTCTAAGCCACGCCAGGTAATAGACTGTACCAGTGACCATTGGGTCGATATACTGATAGAGCTAATTCACCCAGAGAAGCTAGACTTGAGGAATGGCAATCTTAAGTCTGACCTTTATCCCATCCCTAGGATCATTAGTCGCATTATTCAACATAATATACTCCCCAGAGCAGGCCACAGGGATGAGTTGAGTACATTTACCACGTACGTGACTCATTGCGTGTTCTAGGGAGTGCAACTGTGTCTCTCCTATTTTATTGTGAGGACAAAGATTGAAAATTTTGAAAGTTGCCACCTAGATTAAGGTCTAGGACCTTAGAAATGTGAAATCTCACCCTAAGGTAAGACTTCGATTGACTCATGACCCTTAGATTGGATTTTTGGTCCATCAGAGATTGGGTAAGCGCTACGTTACGGTTATGGGAAGGGGTTAGGCACCCAAACCGTCTGATCGAAATCGATCTCCTATACCTTTCCTATGCTAGACTCTATCTATTAAACCAAACCAAACCAAGTGGTTTGATATCATTGAACCGAATTTGTATCCATCAGATTGCCTACGTATTACGAAATTATTCCGAAAATCAGGTTTACCATCGTAGTTCAAGTGTGATTAAAGTTTATGATTGTAATTTATGATTATGCATGATTAAGTTCATTATTCAAGTTGAAGTTTATGCTTGAAAGGATGAGAAACCCTATGGGTTAGGATTTGGATAGTCCATACGAACTGATAGATAGTCCTAGTGGATCTATGGATAACCCTATTTGGGTCGAAATATGGATAACCCTTTCTGGGTCAAAATATGGATAACCTATTCTAGGTCAAAATGGGGATGGATATCCTAGTGAATCTATAGATAGTCCGAGTGGACTAAGGTTTGGATCCGAATTTGGGGTTCTCCCAAATGGCCTACGTATCCTAGGGTTTGCCCTAGGAATCAGAATCCATGTAGTTCGAAATAGATAACCCTATTTGGGTCAAAATATGGATAAATATCATAGTGGATCTATGGATAGTCCAAGTGACTAAGGTGTGGATCCGAATTTGGGATTCTCCCAAATAACCTACGTATCCTAAGGTTTGCCCTAGGAATCAGAATCCGCATAGTTCGGGTTGGGTTGAAATGGTTGGATATCCTAGTGGATCTATAGATAGTCCAAGTGGACTAAAGATTATGTCGAATTTGGGTTTCTCCCAAATGACCTATGTATCCTAGGGTTTGCCCTAGGAATCATAATATGTGTAGTTCGGGCTCTGGGTCGGAATAGGAATAGATATCCTAGTGGATCTATGGATAGTCCGAGTAGACTAAGGTGTGGATCCAAATTTGGGATTTTTCCAAATGGCCTACGTATCCTAGGGTTTGCCCTAGGAATAAGAATCCGTGTAGTTTGGGCGATGGAAATAACCTATTCTAGGTTAATGATTGAGAACCTATTCTAGGTTTAGGGTTTACTGAGGGGTAGAAATCGTCCTGAGTTACCCTTTTCATCCTAAGTTCTAATTTTGAAAGGTTTGGCAAAGCATTCTCTTTCTTTATTAAGGTTTTTTTATTATTCTCATTATGCCCTTCCCAAGAATGTGGGTGCCTAAATGCACGTCCCCACGCCTAATATGTTTGCTAGGTGTACAGATATGGTAATTCGACTAAGGTGTTGCATAAATTAAATTATTACCAAAAATAAATTATTTATCTAAATATGGTATATAAAACATTTATGGCAAGAAATTCACATATAGTAAGATTGTTAAAATCTCTCAAATATGGCATGCATTGCAAACAAAGCAAGAACCTATACAGCAAGATCTAATATGCTAATCTAAGCATGGCAAGACCTAATATGACAAGAAATCAATATATGCATCTATATATCAATATGACAAGTATCAAACATAGAATGCAAAATATGGCATGAATTATCCAAAAAATGTAAGATCTTATATGCTATTTTCTAAGGATGGTAAGACTTAAAAATGGTAAGAATTTGATGTATGCATCTATATATCAACATGGTAAGTATCAAACATAGAATGCAAAATATGACATGAATCATTCAAAAAGGTAAGAACTTATATGCTATTTTCTAAGCATAGTAAGACTTAAAAATGATAATTATTAAGATTTTGCTAAATATGGTAAGAATCTATTTATTCTACCAAATATAGCAACACATGAAAAATGGTAAATATGGTATGCACAAACCAAACAAAGCATATGAGTGCTCCATATATAGTCATTTATCCAAATATGGCAGAATTTACTCAAAAAATCAATTGCGTGTTACAATGAATGAGACATCAAAGAAACCTTTTTTTTGAAAAGTGAAAAATTATCAAAAACATATGTTCAATGTTCTTTGAAAAATTTGTAATTTTTATGAAGACATTTGGAAAGATTAATGACTCAAAACTGTCAAAATTGTGGCACAAGTTTTCAGATAATGGACAAAATATGAACTGCTTTCAGATTCTGTCACATTATACAAGAATGACCATACGTAGGTCTTCTGTAACTCAAATCAAGCTCAATTTTTTTTTTTTTCACATAAAGATGACTTGATATGCTATATTTCATTTGAAAGGGTCGAATCCTAACAGAGAGAAAAAAATAAGTCAAAGATATGCCCTAAGACCGGATATGTGCGCTGGTCAATTCTGTTCCAGATTTTTGACCAGTTGCACCATAAATTCTGAATAAAATCCTATACTTAATGAGAATTAATCCAGACATATGTCCATGTAGATAATTGTCTGATCTAAAATTTAATCAAGAAAAAAAAAGTAAAAATAGCATATTTTCTCTGTAAAAAATGATCATTTTCAATCATGCAAATCAGCACATCCTGACAGATTCAAAATCAGAGCACTATGCACTTAAAAATCGATATCAATTCAATAAAAAATTGAAAAAATACAAAACCAGTGCCATTTTTGAGAAGACGTTCATATCTAAAAAGTTCATAATGAATTTGATTTTCTGATTATGGCCATAAGACCCTTGTCTAGAGACTTTCTGATAGAGGATTGCATTATATCCGAATAAAACAGCAATGTCAAAGACGAATTGTTTGATATACTTTTTCAATTCCAAATAGAACGAAATTTCTAAGATAGTCTTTTAACATATCAAAGAGATTCTCATAAAAATTTGGACTTCAAAATCTAAGAAAAACTACATGTGATGCACGTCCTAAGTTTGAATCCTAAATCTAGAAATTTCAGATTAGAAAACCACTTTATGAAACTTGTCAAAAACATCAAACATCATCATATAGCATTCAAAACTTCATCATTGAGTAGTTTAGATAAATTATCATTCATAAAAAATACTAGACATAGGCATCCTAACATTAATATGCATGTAATAGAGCATTCCTGATCTAGATTTCATGGAAATTAGTCTTTTTCAAGCACAATTAACATTCGAGCATTCTAAAGACCTCTAAATTTGTTTAGGGTACTAACCTTGTGCTCGAATGGAACGAAACCATCGATGTAGGACGTTTGGAGATCGTATTAAGCTCTTTGAAAATGAATCCTCCTTCTCCTTTTCTCTGTTTGTCTCTCTCTTTTCTTTCTCTCTTTTCTTCTTCTCTTTTTTTTTCTTTTTCTTCTCTTTCTTTCTCCCTCTCACGTTTTCTCTCTTACCCACGTTCTCTCTCTCCTTGTGGTCTGGAAAAGAAGCTCAATCTCTCTTTCTCTTGGCCTATTTATGTTTTTCCTCTCTTCTTCTAGAAGATCCTTTTTTCCTTTTCTTCTTTTTCTTCTAGAAAATTCTTTTTTCCTTTTTTCTTCTTTCTTTCTTCTCTTCCTTCCTTTTTTCCTTCTCCCTCTCTCTTCCCCATGTTTTCTACATGTTTTCTAGAGTAGAAAACGTCTCTCTCTCTCTCTCTCTCCTCTTCTCTCTTCCTTCCTTTTCTTCTTTTCTCTTCCTGCCTTTTCTTCTGGAAAATTCTTTTTTTCTTTTTTCTTCTTTCCTTTCTTCTCTTCCTTCCTTTTTCTCCTTCCTCTCCATGTTTTTTTTTCTTTTCCTTTCTTTCCTTTTTCTCCTTCTTCTTCTAGAAAATCCCTTCTCTCTTTCCTTTCTCTCTTTCCTTATTCTAGAAAATTCCTTCTTTCCTTTTCTCCTTCCTTCCTTTCTTCTTCTTCCCTTTCTTCTTCTTCCTTTTCTTCTTCTTCCTTTTCTTCTTCTTTCCTTTTTTTTTTCTTTCTTCTTTTCTCTCTTTTCATGTTTTCTTTCTAGAAAATGTTTTTTTTCCTTTTCTTTCCTTCCACTTTCCTTCCTTTTTTTTTCCTTCTCCCTCTCTCTGTTTTTTTTCTTTTCTTTTCCTTTTTTTTATTTCTCTCTCTTTCCTTTTTTTCCTTCTCCCTTACTCTTTCCCACGGCCTCTCTTTCCTCTCTCTTTCCTATATATATATATATATATATATATATATATATATATATATATATATATATATATATATATATATATATATATATATATATATATATATATATTATACATTATACATTATACATTATACACATATAAGAGAAATGCATGGATATGGACTGTCATAACTTGGTCTGGATTAGTCTGAGCTAAGCCAGACTAAGTTAGACTAAGCTGGATTTAGCTGGTTTGGACCAAGGTTGATATTTCATAGTTTATTTCTGCCACCATTTCACATGGAATTTTTTGATAGCATCTATTCTAAATTTTCTACGTTCACTTTGTAAAACACTAAAAATGAGGAATATTGGAACTTGAATCACCTCATTTGGAAATAAAATGGTCAACTTATGAATTTCTGAAGTTTAAGCAGGTCAATTATCGATAATTTGGCTAACCATTCTGCATGGGATCCTTCGGAGACCTCTATCGGAAATCCTTTACGTCCACTTTGTAGAGTATTAAAAATGGAACATAATGAAACTGAAATCACCTGATTTGGATATGGGGTGACCAAAATATAAATTTTCAAAGATTAAATGATCATTTCCATTTGTAATTTTGTATGGGACCTTTTGGAAACTTCTATCCGAGATTTTTTACATCCACTTTGTAGAACATCACAAATGAAGAATAATGGCCTTGGAATCATCTGAATCCGACGTAGAACAACAAAGATATGAAGCTTTGAAGTTCTAACGATAATTTTGCATGAAAGCTTGCATGTGACCTTTGCCTAGGATTTTTCACGTCCACTTTGAAGAGGACTGAAAATAAAGAATATTGGCCTTTGAATCATCTAATTCCGATATCAAATGATCAAAATATGATGATTTGAAGTTTAATGATAATGCATGCATCATACGATAATTACGTAAATGCCCTTACACTTTCAAACAACGATATCTTCCTTGTTTGATGTCAGAATTTGATGATTCCGATCTCATTTTGAAGATAATTTCATGACCTGTACATCCAAGTAGGTAATAACCTAAGACCCTACTGTGGGTTCATTAGAAAATCACAAACCTTTGGGTTAAAGGTCGAAAACCTGCCATATAGGTTCACTTATGTTGAGGGTAGTAAAAATGGGGTGCTTACAATTATCTTAAGGCACATACTGTCACACCCCAATTGTGGACTAATCAGAATGGTGTGATGAACCGTCAATAAACCAACGGTTCAACTAGGATCTCGTATAGGCTATGCCAACCATGTTAAACCAAAACACATTCCACATTAATCAGAGATAATAAAGTAAATAGCAGAAGTCTTATTAATAATGAACTGAGGTCTAATCATGATAAATAATTAATATTCCAGTTATCTCCAAGTAACCAAAACATAATTTAATACATATTACAAATATCCAAATACGAAAGTTAAACACTAAACGCATCCATAATTAAAACGCTTGCTTAACGAATCATAATAGTCCTCTACAGCTTGCTCATCCATAGCTGCCATGTGTTCATATATTGGCGCGTCGGCATAATCTTCAACCGTAATACCTGCAACATCAGAAACTAAAAAGAATTACGCACGCGAGGGTCAGCTCTCCAACTTGAGCTCAATGAGTAAACAAAATAATACAACAAACATATAGTTGAGTCTTCAATTCCTTCAATTCTATAAGAGCTATTCTATGGGGTACCCTTGATGCATGTGCCGTCCCTGGTAACAAGTTGATAATGAACCCGGTTGCACAATCAGGTAACAACCCAAGTAAGTCTCCAGGAAACACATCAGAAAATTTACGCATCACATCAATATCTTCCATCTGTGGTGTTTTTTTGGTAATGTTTACCACAGATACCATATATCCAACTCATTTATCTTCAGAGCATCTCTTCGTCTTTAGCATAGAGAGGATCAACTTTCACATCTTAAGCAACATGCTTCCAATAAAACTAAATTATATGCCGTCTTTATTCTTGAATGATAACCTCTTCTATGCACATAACAACTTTATAGAGTGTTGAGACAACTAATCTATCCCCAAGATGATGTCAAAGTTTGTCATCTCAAGTCGAATAAGGTTACATCCAACTTCTGTCCATCCATACAATTCAGATATTGCTCATAACACATCTAATGCAACATTTAGTTCAAAAGGGCTTGAACTATCAAAATCTGGTATAAAGGTCTTAAGAGCACATCTAGGTCCTTAATCTGTTAGTTTTTCAAAGAATATTGCTAATAATCTCATATATTGAAAAATTCATTAGCTTATATTTCTTTTATCCTTGCTGTTCTACCCCGATCTCTCTTTCATAAACCTCAAAAAATATCTTGTGATTGTTACTTCATATCCCAAGTCTACCTCTAGGCATTAGGGTATATGCTTATAAATTCATTAATTCAGCCAAACTCTTTTGGTTTTTTCTTAATTATCTCACTCGACATTGGGCATAACTCAATAATCATTGTACTAATCTGAATACTATCAATGCCATGATTTTTAACTTTATCCTTGTATCCACTCTTAGATTTGCCTTTAGAAATCTTCTACCTTATCAAAATTCATACCGATATAGCCATCTTTAACTCTACTTGAGTGCTATCTATTTCTTTACTGGCTACTCTTGATAGTTCTCACTTTTTGCTCATACACTCTTTTATAGATATGACTCATATCCATCCATTCAGCAATCTCGAAACAGATCCTCCATTACTTCATCTAAGGTTCCTTGGCTATAGAATTTAATCATCTTACTTCCCATAATTCCTTATTCACTAAACATCTTATCAATGGATGTCGAGAAATGTAAGAATCAGAATGTTTATCCAAAAGCAATTCATTTTCTTCTTTCGAATTCAGGGTAATGACGAACACTTGCTTTATCTAATGAACTTAGGTTTAAAGGATCAGGAGTAAATCTGGAGAAAGTTTTGATACATCAATAAATCAGGTATAAATCAAAAGATATACGCTCAACATGATTAAACATTTAACTGTTCATTCAGTTCATATCTCTGTTCATGTTGTCGATCATGAGAGTGGCTCAGATTGGTATAATCAGGAATAATACTAAAGAAACAATATCTATAACTCCAATTGATAGGTTGAATTGAGAAGGTATCCTGTTAAGATACGAGAATTTAAATTCTGGTATGTGCATCCTCTATAATCATAAGAGTAAGTCAACAATGCACCACATCCTATATAAACCTATCTAGTTATATGGCCACAATAGATTTTATCATTTGCTGAAAACCTTTGAGGCTTCATCTTCAGAAGACATTCCTCAATCCTTGTCGGATCATTCTGCCATGATGCAGCTATCCCATACATCGGTGGCTGATAATGGTAACCACCTTGATACATTGCTTGTTGTGCATCAAGCTTCTGCACTGGGGTGTGCATTACTGGGACTTGTTGTATGGTAGGCACTGTGTTATAGCTAACAGGTGCTGGGAATATAGTGTTGCTACCAATCGATACCGTACTTGGTTTGACCCGGAGGTGTTGATGTAGCATTGGCAACTTGGATAGTGATTCACATAGCAACTTGCATAGTCGGTCTCATCTGTTGTTGCTCTTGTATTTTGTCAGGCCAAGTTTATTACAACCAGCCAAGGCATTTGGTAGTCTAGGTAGATTGGCTAGAGTGGCCTGGTGGTTTTCCTCCTTTGATTTGTTCTAATCTGATTATCAATATTTAGCATCTGCTCAGATGAGTTTTCACTATCCGTTCTCGACCCAAATAGTGGTGGGGTCAAGTTGCAACATCTTCTTAATACTCAGTGAGCAATAAATCAGCTTGTGGTGGCTCTCACTTAGAGTCTTCACGTCACCCAGGAGTATAGTTTTATCTTCTTATAGTTACTCTTATTCTTAGTGTATGACCATTGTTCTCCTATCTCTGTTGGATTTAGCCCAAGATCTTTCTCTTTACCTTTACAGGGATTTAGGCATTACTAGACATTTTTCTTCTTCTCTATCATACATCGAGTTTCACATCTTGTGAGTACCAACTTGGTATTCTAATTTTTCTGCTTTACAGATGCATCCTTCTTGCTACTATACTATATCCTTTGTATACTCAAGCAACTATCCGACTTGTATACCGTATCCTATATTATTTGTTTATCAGGATACATTTAGATTTTTTTTTCTGTCTGTGTATACATATGGTTCCACCTTTTATATGTACATTATTTTCTTATTTAAGTTCTGTCTCAACCAATACAGGTGCTTATGGTGTGTTTGTATTAAAGCTTTTATTTTATCCTAACTCAGTTCATGAACTCTAGTGGAAGTATTCAAGTTTAATGGGCAAGGCCTAAGAGCTCTGATACCAAGTTGTCACACCCCAATTCTGGACTAATCAGAATGGTGTGATGAACCGTCAATAAACCAACGGTTCAACCAGGATCTCGTATAGGCTATGTCAACCATGTTAAACCAAAACACATTCCACATTAATCAGAGATAATAAAGTAAATAGCGAAAGTCTTATTAATAATGAACTGAGGTCTAATCATGATAAATAATTAAAATCCAATTATCTCCAAGTAACCAAAACATAATTTAATATATATTACAAATATCCAAATATGAAAGTTAAACACCAAGCGCATCCATAGTTGAAACGTTCGATTAACGAATCATAATAGTCCTCCACAGCTTGCTCATCCATAGCCGCCACCTGTTCATATATTGGTGCGTCGACATAATCTTCAACCGTAATACTTGCAACATCAGAAACTAAAAAAAATTACGCACGCGAGGGTCAGCTCTCCAACTTGAGCTCAATGAGTAAACAAAATAATACAACAAACATATGCATGCATTTAATTCATATCTTTGGTCCGGTTTATAAGTTTGCAATGTATAATAGAAAGGATAGGTGGCCACCGCACCTCTATACATGAGTGTGTGAAGTCGCCCAAAGGATCAAACACCAGTGCCATCCCACATGCACCCACCATGGAATAGAGATAGAGCTAAAGTGCCCGGATCAAACACCGCATGACACTTCCCCTGATGCCCTACCCATACCAACACGTAAGCCCCTATTGGCGAGGGCTTGCAAACTGGGCTCACAACTAACCAATCCTAATGTCAAATAGTGTATCCAAGGCCTCACTCCAGCATCCCTCAATATGTCCATAGAGATAGAGCTAAGGCCCCCCAGCAGAGTCAGAGACTACACGGTCCGAGACCACCTCCCCTGATGCCCTACGACGTAATAGTTCTGCTAAGGTAATGACGATACGACAATGTCAGTGGACAAGACTTGAGTAGAGATAGAGCTAGAGTCTGGTGACCAAGATGAACCACAGTGTCACGTCCTCCCCTTGATGCCCCACTCGCACCAAGGACACTAACCACACACATACATTCACATGCCTATTCCTAGCATCATCATCAACATCATGTTATAAATAAATGAAATTAAATATGCATGAGCAGTAATAACAGGAATATTGGATGACATGTGATATGCACATTACAAGCATACAAGCATAGAATCATTCATGGTATTGGACTCAATAAATAAAAACAGATTATTATTAGACAATTAATTTAGGTCTTGTTCCCTCACCTTGGATCGATGTTTGTTCCTCTCCCAAGCTTTGGAAGTCACTTTGAATCTATTAGGAACCTAAACAATTAATGTATTTAAGTTAGGGTTCATGTTTACCAAGTTACAGTAGTCAAAAACCTTGTTTGGTTACAAAATATGCTTGTTGTTAACGTGTGGTCGGATGTGTGGTCAGACTTGTGGTCGCAACATATGAGACCACACACTGTGTGGTCGGACCCTGTGGTCGCAGATTATGCGACCACACCATGTGACCACACCTTTCCTGGGAACTTCCCGAATAGCTGTGGTCGACCCTCTGGTCACCCTGTGGTTGCATTTTATGCGAACACACCATGCGACCACATGATGTTTGGTCACTTTTTCATCTTCAATCCAAATTCTTCCTGAGTAGATTCCTCGGCTCATCACTTGGGTTCATCCTATGATTATTCTATGGTCATTATTTATAATTTCTCATTAACCATTATCCCTAATCGCTTTTCTCATGGTTTTTCTTAGAAATTCCATAACCGAAATCGTTGCATTAGATTCAACACAACAACTTGATAGAACGAACCTATCCTATCTGATCTAGCTTACAGAGTCAAGTCCATACCTTAAGCTTGTTGTAAGGAGATAGAACTTTTCTCTTCAAAACCTTCTTCTCCAAGCTTCTTCTCCAAATCTCCTTCTTCCCCTTCTCTTCCTTTCTCTTTCTCTCTTAGGTTTAGGGTTTCAATTTGAGTTCTAAAAGAGTGAGAGAGGCTAAGAAACATCCCTTATATAAAGGGAAAAACTCCATATAAAGTCTCCCTTAGATTAGGAAAGAACCCCCCTCAAATTAGGAAAGTTTCCTAAACACGGAGTCAGTTCAGCATCGTGTGGTTGCAGAACCCGTCGACCACACACCTCAAATCGTGTGACCACATGTTGTGTGGTCTCATGTGTGGTCTCATGGTGTGGTCTCATGTATCGACCGCACGTACCGACCACACGTATCGACCACACCTGCTACCACACGACCAAAATTTTTTGGTTTTTAGTTTTTGACGGGTTGCTTCCACAAGATCTTAAATGGTCAACCACACCAACTAAATTTGACTCGTTGCTTACCTTATCTTGTGGTTTCTTCATACAATTGGTTCACTTGAGCCGATTATGATGGAAAGACTAGTCACGACATAAGAATGTAAGGTTAGACCGGGTTCGTGGCTTGCGGGTCTTACACATACTATTTTTGGCACACCATCTGGGTAATGAAAAATTACCTTACGGTCATCTCTTGTCTCATATCTTTGCTCACTTTGAGGTAAATTGTGCTGGTAAGGAAACCGACAATGGAAAAGAGTCTTCCCCATTTGGTTGGTCCAGCATCACACGGATGCATCTCAATGATATAGTGATGGCTGACCCAGAGCTTGAGGCTATCGCGAAACCACAGTGGAGGGTAAGTCGGAGGCACCCAATGGCACGCCAGGTAGCCATCAGAGAGGCCAGTGACAATGAGGGAGATGACCTAGTGGGTAATGGAGCATCCACTTCAGCAGCTAGGCCCCACAGTAGCAAGGCTCAGGTTGAGCAGATGTTAGCCACTCTGTAGGAGGGACACAGAGACGTAATGGCTGGGTTGGCACGCATAGAGGATGCACAGAGAGCCATAGTGACACGCTAGGATGCCTTTGATGAGGACTTGTGTCAAATTCGTGCCTCTATGGTGTTGCAGCAGAGGGACTTAGATCCACCAGCCATAGACCCATAAAGATCACACTACTCATTCTCTTATGTTTTTACTTTATGCTTACTGTCATGTGTATAGGGTAACTGTCCGGACTGTGGACCGTACCCCATTTTGTACTTACCATGGACATAGATATATATATATATATATATATATTCAGTTCTTACTTATACTTATGCATTATTCTCTTGTTTAAGTTTTCCCATTTGGAGACTAAATTACTGTTGTCCCTAATCACTATCTTGGTTTGTACATGTCTCTTAATTTAATCTATGCATCTGTTACTGATACTTGGAAATGCATGTGCAAAGAAAACTTACAAGTAATGCAAAATGGTTTCGCTCTGATACAATCGTTGTCACAGCCCATTCTAGAGAATCGGGTGTGATATCAGAGTCAACCCACATGGCTAACCCAAATACTTCCAAGAACGTTACCCACAATGTTAAAATATAAATCCCACAGTCTACATGAGCAATATCCAATAAAAACCATAAACAATAAACAATGGTGGAAACAATTACTAAATAGATGCCAAATCTAATGATACCATATCTCATACTATGTATCATGTTATCATTTACAAACCATTATTCTTCATCAAAATAATATACTATCAGTTATATAAATATCCAAATTCAAAAGAGTAAATCTATTACATATAATCTGATAGACCTCTTCGTCGATCAGCAAAAAGAATCATAATATATCAAAAGTATCCTGGGGAAGGGAGAAAATAAGGGGAGGGCTACGTCATGCGTAGACGCAGTCACTGCAGGTGTAGCCCTCGTCGTGCTCTCCACCAACATCAACGTCTCCGATAATCACGCTCGCCAAGGGAGATTCCATAAAATCTATAATGGATAAATCACCTACAGGAGAATCTAAAAAGAAGTGTCAACATGAGGGTGAGCTCACATCCTAGCTCAGTGAGAAATCTAGTATCATATGCAATGGACATACATACAACCAATGCAATGAAATATAATTTATTATTATATTAGGTCTCAAGTTTGTGTTTCTACATCCTGGGCATAGGTAGAATCGGAATAAATGACCCCGGGCCGCTAAACATCTTCTACAATCGAACTCCCCCTGAGGTACTCTTATCCTTAAGGGTTCATTGTCTCCCACCATAGACCCCACATACACCAGCTACTGCACACCCATACGTCACTGACTCTCCAGCTACCGCGTACCCATACATCACTGTCTCCCCTAGGGTCTCCTAACCTGTAGGTATGCAAATCTATGCCAATATCTTTACCCCTACTGGAAGGGCATAAGAAATAGGGGATATCACCACCTATGTCCATGTCCATTTTTTATTTCACTATGGCTGCTCGCCAACAGAAGCCCCCGGGTCACTACTCCCGTAGATTCACGTGCCCTTACTAGCATGTCAACATTACCACAATGGTTTCACTAGAGGAAAACCCCAGCTTACCACTCCCATAGATCACCGTGTCCACCCTAATGCCTTAACCCAACATGATCCATGTACCCGTACACCCATACGCCACACAAACCACCATACATGGATATGCATAATATTAAACAACCAACATGATCCATGTTTTGTACTCTCATACTTCGCATGAACCATCATACATGGTTGTAAATCTAGCAGAGATCCCCGGATCACTACTCCCATAGATTACCATGTCCTTGCTAGCATGTCACTTTATCCAACGTGATTCATGTGCCTATACTCCCATATGCCACACGAATCACCATACATGGTCATCCTACAACATTCATAGTTATAATTATGCAAGAGGCATGCTCATAGAATAACAATAAAATAAACAAAGCATGTTATAACTTGCAACATAAGCATGTTACTATAAAAATTAAACATGTGAGAATGCTCTATGTCTACGGAATAGACCCCTCACCTGATAGCATTAGATAGTACCGTAGTAATATCCGAAGCCCAAAATGAGACTTCACAACCGATTGAGATCAATACCTATTAAAGCATATAATGGTTCATTAGTTGGTTATGTAGCTTTTAACCAGCATAGATAAGACTTATTTGTCCATGCACAGGTCCTAAGGCAAATTAAGAACCTAAGGGTTGGTCTCCCTAGACATCTCTAAGCAAACTGGCTAAAACAGGCTCAACCGACAGACCGTACTGGTCGAACGTTCTACCAGTTGACACTTAGTATAAATTCCTCACAATGGAACCGGTTGAACAATCGGCTAACCAAGCAACCGGTTTGCCATCCGGTTTAATACCCTGTCATGGCAATGTGGTTCCAGAAGGTTTGCCGGTCCCATTGATGGGTGAACGATTATCCGACAAAGCCACTGATGGGCATTAAGCCTGAACGGCCAAACGATGTATGAACAGATCTACAGCTAAATCGATTTATCTGTAATCAGTAGTGGTTGACAGGTTTAGCTTTGGTCTGACAGACCAGGCCTTTGGCCTTGGCAATAGAACTGTTAAGGCTACCGGTCTAGGGCTTCGACGGAACCGTTCGATCAGTTCTACCTAGAATCTCCTTTTGTGCTCGAAGCTTGGTCTCCAAGCTTGGAAACTTGGTCTTTACTTCAATATACACCAAATAGTTGGTGGGAAGCCCTTTGCCACCATTTATGGCTACAATGGGAGCCATTTATGGCCCCATAAGCTCCATTAGTGGAGGTGGGTGTCCAAACCTAACTTTCTAAGCCATTATGGTGAACCCCATTAATGGAGTTCAACCACTCACTCAAGACAACCTTTAACCCAAGCAATAAAGGAAGATGGAGGTTAGAACTTACCTCCAAGGAGAGGAAACTTGGGGTGTGGAGTTCCACTTAAGCTCTAAGCTTCTCCTTTCCCTTTTCTTCTTCTCCCACTCTCACTCCTCTTTCCCATGGTTTCAATAAATGAAAAATGAGGGTTTGCCCTCATTTATATATAACAAGAGAAGAAAGCAGATCCATTGATCATAATCAACTGGTTGGTGATGACCGGTTGAACGGTCATCCTGTTGGTCATCCGGTTGGGCTTAAAACAACCATTCAAGACCACTAAATGACCCACAAGCTTTGAGACACACATACACACCTCCTAGGGTTCACTAGGGTACCTTACCCTACCATTTAGGAGCAATAAAACATACCTAAATTTTGAATATCATCATCGGATCTGCATCAGGTGCTCCGTCCAATGACAAGTTGAGACCTAACACATGAAGGAATCTGAGTTAATAAGGGATTCCGGGTATGGGTCTCACATTATTTACATCTTAGATTTCTTATCCCCAATCCAGCATTTTTTTTCCTAGTATAACATCCTCCATTTAACTACCACTGATGATTTTTTATTAGGGTTTACAGTCCAAATGAAGTTTCTCATCCATCTTTTCGCTTGCAATAGCACACTAGCAGGCCATAAGTAAATAGAGAATGAATGTATAAATGAACTACAAAGAACATTCTTTACCAGCTCAACCCTTCTAGCCATAGAAAGCATTCTTCCATACCAAGCAGAAAATTTCCTCTTCAATTTGTCAAGCATGGGGAGAAAGGCTTCTTTTGTTATCTTGCCACTAAAAACTTCAACACCAAGGTACTTAGTGGGGAATTTTCCTTCCATGAATCCTAGACATTCCTGGATTCTGTTTTTCCTTCTTCTAGACACCCCATAGTAGAAAGATTTACTCTTGGCAGCATTAAATTTCTGACCAGAATAATTTGAATAATGCCCAAGCATAGCTTTCAATAACCTTGCATTCTTAATTTTGGCATGCAAAAACAACAAAATATCATTTGCAAAAAACAAGAGAAGGAGTAGTAAGATGCCTGCAATACATAGGTATTATATCTCCTTGAAGAACCATCTTCTTATGATTCCTGAAAAGGACTTCTTCAGCTAGCACAAAAAGCATAGGAGATAGGAGATCCCCTTGCCTTAAACCCTTGGTGGCACCAAAAAACCCAATAGAACCCCCATTAAGCATAATGGACAGCCTAGCTGAAGATAGAAAAGAGGATATCCTGCAAATAAAAATACTGGAGAACCCAAATTTCCTTAGCACATCAAAAAGGTACCTCCATTCCATTGTATCAAACGCCTTCTAAATATCCAATTTAAGAGACATATTTTCCCTCTTCGATCTTCTCTTCATCAAAATAGTTAACTCAGAAGCCATGCCAATATTATTATGTATGAGTCGTCCTTTCATAAAAGCTCCCTGCTCCTTTGATAGGTACTCATGAACCCCCTAGTCTCGTTGCTAGAATTTTTGGCAAAATCTTATAGATAAAGTTACCCACACAGATGGGTCTATAATCAGCTAACTTTGCAGCACCTTCAAATTTTGGCACCAATGTAATGAAGTTGTTATTAATGCCAGGTGGCAAAGAATCAGTCCTAAAGAAGGAACAAACAGCTCTACAGACATCATTACCAATAATATTCCAGCAAGATTGGAAAAATTTACCTGGGTACCCATCTGGGCCTGGAGCACTATTAGGGTTAAAGTCAAAAACTGCTTTTTAATTTCATCCTTAGTAGGCATGGCATCAATTGCATTAGACATTTCCATGCCCACCACAGTAGGAATTTCCTCCAGGAGATGATTATGTACTGCACTTCTAGGGCTGCTATGAAGATGCTCATAAAATTTGAGAATATGATGCTTAATCTCACTTTGGTCCTCCATCAAAAGCCCATCATTAGACTTAATTACCCCGATTGTATTTCTCCTTCTTGCCTCTGTATAATTGTGATAAAATTTAGTATTTCTATCACCATCCTTTAACCAATGAACCCTAGATTTTTCCTTCTAGATTGACTCATCTAGGTCCAGAGTTGCAACCAACCTCTTAGAAGCCAAATTTTCCAATTTTCGCAAATCATTATTCTGACCTACAGACTGAATAGTCTCCTGAATTTTCTCCGGCTCCACCCGAGCCAATTTAACCTCCTTAGAGATTTTTGGAAAAGTTCTCTTAGACTACATTTTTATAATCATCTTCAGATTCTTTAACTACTGAAACAGCACATAATAAGGGTTTCCTGAAACTTTAAAATTCCATGCATCAGACATCGTGTTCAAGAAAGATGGATGCTCTATCCAGAACCTTTGCACCTTAAAAGGAATATTAGAAGGCCTTAAAGTTGAAGCACATCCAATAAATATAGCACAGTGATCAGATACTGTATGAGTTAAAACACGTTGATAGCATTCTTCATATCTTTTCAACCAGGAATCATTACAAAAACTTTTATCAAGGATAACCCTTACATGGCCAATGATTCTGGTATTTGCCATGTGTACTTTAAACCAGATGAAGGGACGGGGATCGTAGGAATTGAATCAATGCACGACTGAAAATCATCAGCAGCTACAGTATTAAACTTTCCTACACCAGTCCTTTCATTAGATAACAAACAACAATTAAAGTCTCTAGTGATCAGCCAAGGAGCCGTCGGATTTCCCAAAGAAGAAATGTCAAGCCATAATTCTCGTCTACAAATCCTTAAACATGCAGCATGCACAAAAGTAATCAAATGAGTGGCCCCCTCAAATTCTACAGAGATAGTTAACGGCTGATCTGAAGACATAATAACCACAGGCTTTTTAAGTTCTCTTTTCCACATAACCTATAGGTTAGGAGGTTTCTTTCCTCTTTCATTGTGATAGAACTCATTAGAAAATCCTAGTCCCTGCATCATTCTCATAGGGAACTTATTAGGCCAAACCATAGGTTCAGCTAGGCAAAATAAAATAGGAGAGTGCTCCTTAACCATGCTACGAATAGCTTGTCTCAATTTTGGGTTCGAAACACCCCTTATATTCCAATATATTGTATTCATTGATCAGTTGGAGGATCCATACCTTCCATAATAGACCGGTTCTTTAGAGGCTGTCCTCTTTTCCTCTGGACTTTGGTTACTGGCTTGTCCTTAGTCAAAAGATTCATATCCATAGCTTCAACTTCACTGTTAAAAACAATCACCGCAGTCCCAGGTTCAGATATATCAACTCGCCCACATCCTGAACCATGAATTGTAGAAGGACAATCATTAATTGACTCCATTGCTGTATTCCTTAGTATAGCACTAGGAGGGATCACAGCACTAGGAGAATTCTCAACATCCTTATTGGGAACATCAGTATCTTCAATTGAATCACTGCCTTCATCATCGTCCATCACATCCTCCTCATTGTCCTCTTCAGCAAGGTCAGCCCATGTTTTCTGTCATCCATCTACAATAGCTAGATGCTCAATGAGATTTATGTTTCTCTACTAGCAACATTCTGGCCAGAAACTTCCTCTGGTATTTCTACTGCAACCAGAAGATTTGAGACATCATCTGAGCTACCTTCAGTAGTAGCACTATCCTTAGGTGTTTCACTACCCGTGCCATGGGTAGAATCGTCCTTATTAATCTGTCCTTCAGCAGGCTCTTCCTCTCTTCGGGTATTGGTTGGCTCAACCACCTACACATCATCATCAATGCCTTTTTTGAAATGGCATTTGTCACTAGTATGCCCTGGTTTAGAACAAACAGAGCACTTCTTAGGATCCTCATAGACCACTGTCTGTTTGAATTAAAATTCCTTTCCTGTGATATTATTTATTTTCCCAACCAAGATCTCCGTCTTCCTAGGAGCATCCTTTTCGACTTCCACATACACCCTAGCATACCGACCTAGGACTGCATGTTGGGTTCTTCTGTCCATAGCCACTGGTTTTCCCCACAGTTTGGGCAATCGAGTAAAGAATAGATTGCTCCAAGTAATCATAAGGCAGCGAAGGAAGTCGTACCCATTGAAGATTTCTAGTAATGGTTTGCTTCTCCACATTGAAATCAGGTTCCCACTTTTGGAACCGAAAGGGCCTCCCTTCAACTCTCATAACTCCCCTCCTCCATACATAGAGCATATCCCTCTCATTATTAAAACCGAAAATAAAGAAACCCCGTCCCAATGAGATCATCTCAAAGAGGACCTTTCCCCATTGTTGCTTCACAGATTTATCAATACAGGATAGCTACAATCCTCTTGAATCAATACGACCAATTAGTGCTGTTTCAAACTTCTTGAGCTGCCTTTCATAGGCAGCTTGGGGGATCATGACTCGAGTAATCCCTGCCATAGAAGTGGGAGCAGTGACTCCTGAATAATCGACTCCGTGAAAACCCCTATTCGGATCAGCCATTGCCCTGAACCACATTAGCATATGATCTGCCTCCACCTCTTTGAGTAGCAGTTACATTGACCTCCTGCCGATCATTATGCTGCACACTTGCCCTTATAGCCTCACCGAAAAGAGTCTGATAAAAAACCCTAGAAAAATCAGAGTTAACGGCCTGACCTTGATTAATATTATCTCCAGATTCTGAGTCTAGCCTCGATTTTCCTTTTTCTCTCCAGGTCCATCTTCTTTTCCTCCGGCCAGCATGATTACGATCTCCATGATCAATAATTCCCGACCCTTGAGAAAACCTCACACGTCGCTGTTGGGCATCTTCATTCACTGATCCCGACAGTTGCAACCCAGTCGCAGCAATAGGCGCATGGCTACGACCAGAATCCCCATGCTGCAACGCCTCCAGAACCATGGGGTCAGATGTATCAATCCCTAACTCTGCAATGTGTCGTCCGTGTAGTAAAAAATTTCCTTGCAGCCACGTTTCCTGCCACTGAATGAGTTTTCAACGCATGAGCAGACCCGTTTCCTGCCAAAGAAGTTCCTCCTGACATCATCAAAAATATCTCAGATGTTGGATCTGAGGCCACCGTAGACTGTCTTGCAGGCAAAACACTTTCTCCTGCAGTAATCCGCACCTCCGATACACGATCTTGCTGTAACAATGAGATACCATGGTCATCTTCTGCCTCCCGTAATCGACCAGGTTGTACAGTTGCAACCGAGTTTCCTGGTCTTGAAAAAGCAGCAGGTGCCGCAAACCCTAATCCTGTAATGCTTTCTGGAAACATAATACGATCCAAACCTTCATCCCTTCCAACCAAACCAGCTCCCCTCCCCCTCACCAGGCCTGCAGCCGGCGGCCCAGGCCCTCTGGCAGACATCAAAACCCTAACAGAAACGCCAAAACCCTAGCAACTCCCACATTACCAATTATTAAGTTGATTATGTTTATTTGTGTACCCAACAAGTGATGAAATAAGGATTAAGTTTCAGATTCCTTATATGAGAGGTTATAATTATTGTGGATTTGCTATATGAATTTTTAACTTGGATAACTTCTATATGTGATATCTAAGTGCTCATGAGGCTGCAAGAATAAGTTGAAGATGAATTGGTTAGATCTCTTTTTTTTTTTTTTTTTTTTTTTTTTTTTTGTTTTTATCTACATCGCTATGGCTTACATAAGATGCTGAATTCCTTTAAGAGATGATTATAGTAGGTATAAAAATTTATGCAAGGACAGAAGATGAAGGTTGAATCTGGGATTACTTACAATTGCAGAAATGTTTACCTAAGATAAGCTTTGTATTAAAGAGAATGGTGAAGATGATTGTGTTAGCTATTGGATTGTAAGATAAATGATGATATGTAAAATTTTCAGATTCTTGCTACCAAGAGATAATATGACCACTATGGGCTAGTTATATAATTAATTAATTTGCTTGGTTCTTATACGAAACTCATGAGAATCTTGAGCTGTAAGATATATATATATATATATATATATATATATATATATGAACTAGCCTTTTATAGTAGAACAATACTTGTTGAAATTTTTATTAAGTAGTGATTGAAATTGTTATATGTGTGGTGTTGTGAAAACAATAAAGGCTAAAAACTAAATGCTCAAAAGTAAGGAAACCTTTGGCTAAAGCAAGCTATGTTGGTAAGGTAAAGCTATAAGGACACTTGGTAGGTGATGTTAGCTTAGATAACATCGGCAATAATCAAAAATGGATTGTTTCATACTCAATGAACAGTAAGTTAAGGTCATGGACTGAATTGAAAAGAAAACCATCAATTGATGAAACAAGAACATGATAAACATGATAAGCAATGACATGATAAGACTACTACGTGAATTGTTTAAGGCTAAGTGTAGCTGCTAGAATCATGCACACACATGTTTGATAATATTTAATTGATACTAGTCATATAGTTTATCATGGAAATTGTAAAAATTCTAAATAAGAGTTGGAAGCATTGAAAGCATTGAATAAGAACATGAAAAAGAATTATATTGTCATTAGTAAGCTATGCCGAGATTCAAGTAAGAATATAAATTAAGATTTTTAAGACATGGCCAAGAAGGCATTTATCTTAAGTACCATTGGCTAGACAACAGTCTCACGTGTAATGTCACAGAGTAAGTTAACCAATGGGGTGTATATGGGCAAGATATGCAAATAACCCGGTGAGTCCAATACACCACTAAATATGTAAGATAAGGAGTACTTGGGCAAGATACATAGATAACCCGGTGAGTCCAATAAACCGCCTGATAGGAAAGATAAGTATCATTGGCTTACAACAATCTAGCATGTAATATCACGGAGTAAGTTAGTCAATGGGGTGTATGTGGACAAGATACGTAGATAATCCAGTAATACTTGATAGATAAGATAAGGAGTAACTAGGCAAGATACGTAGGAAACCCGATGAGCCCAAATACTCAATCCAATATGATCAATACATTATATATATATATATATATATATATATATATATATATATTATACATAATTGTTATGCTTAAATAAGAATAGTAAGAGTATAGGATGAGTAACTTATGAATAAGAAAAAAATTGAGATGGAAGAACATATGTTAGATGAGGTGTTGGAAACAGATAAATAAATACAATGTAAGCTTATGGTTGGTGTTAATTTTCTCAAGGTATTATTATGTGGTTATGTGCATACTTGCTTGTACTTCTGCTAGGATAAAAACTTCCTTCACTGAGCTTTGGCTCACCCTCGTTATGTTGAATGTTTTACAAGTAGTGAAGAAAAGGCTGAAGCTGAAAGTCAATGAAAGTTCAAGTAGGAGGATAATACCCATTGGCAACCTTGACATTTTGATTGTATTTTGGATATTTTCTCTTTGTATTGTAATATGATATTTTTGTGCGCTAGCAAATTTTTGGTGTGTTGCCCACATAATTGTAAAGAACAAATTTAAATTTCTATTTTAGTAATGGAACACTTATTGCCACCAGGTATTAATCTTGGATTTTATTAAGTCTTCCGTTGTTCAATGGAATGTTGAATGATGTATTGATTTAGTTTATGTATGATAGTGTTTTCAAAATGAAATTTTTTTTTACAGGTTTTCTATTACTGTGCTGGTTTGTTATAAACCCTACCACTAATTCGAACCTGATCCGGGTAGCCTCAACTTTTGGGATATGGAGCGGCTTGTCGGACAACGTCCGAGGAGGCGTCGGTAAATATGGCTGCCATGTATCTTGATGGTTCAGCCAAGTTCTGGTGGCGGACCACTTTGGGGATTCCAACGATTTGTTTAATTGATACAAATTGTGACCCGGATCTCGTAGTTACACCCATACTATAGGGTTATATCTCAATTGGTATTATTTAATGGTTTGATAAATTTATAGATGGGTTAACAATCAAAAGACTGGAACAAATGTTGTTTATTATCTTATGACTATCAGTAGAAGCTCAGTGTTATGTAGTTACTTCCACTATTATATTACTTTGAATTGTAATTGTGGCATTGTGCTGGTATGTGGTTGGTATCAGTATGCACCTCTTACGTGATTCTGGGTTGGATCACATCTAAACTACGGTGTCGATCCAGTCGTACTCCAAAATTTTTCATATCGAAAATTTGGGGTGTGACAGCATTGGTATCAGAGCACTAAGCTCTGTTATACCATGCCAACTAAGCCAATGCTATGATTTCTTTACAGTAACCTGAGCAATAGGGTAATAAAAATCTAAAGAACGTAACTCATAAAGGTGAAACAATATTGTTGTGTGCTATGTGTTAACCAACCAAATATTAAGCATAAAGTGCTAGGGAAAGAGTAGAGATTAAATTAAAAACCCATGACAAAAAGAGATATACATAATCTATTTAACAAAACATAAAACACCAGGATAAACTATTTTAAATGAGTATAGTTCACAAGCCAAACTATTACTCAACCTACAACAACTGATAAGAAGGATCATTATCACTCGGAGTCAGATATTGGCGGTGTAGACACGCGAATCCCCTGGAAAGTCTGCACCTGTGCTACTGTCGATGCCTCCCAAATGTCATCCTCAAATAGCAACCCTACTCTCGCCATGGCAGCCTGAATGGTGTCGAGAGAGAGGAGAATGTCGACTGGGCATGCTGAAACAGCCTAATCTGGTTTTCCACCGCATGATTGTGTCGTTTCTGATCAGCCCAAATACCTATACCTCTGACAGAAGATCATCCATGGAGACATGAACTTGTGATGAACCTGCCTGATCTCTACCTACTCTCCCTACACTCCTCGATATTTCTTGCTCTACCATGTCTCCAGCCTCCTCTCCTGCCTCCTCTGCTGCTGGTGCCCTGGGGGGAGGATGAGCCTCCAACTCATCATCAAAAAGCACCACCTTATCGAGGTCCATCTTGTAAATGCATACCAACCAAATGGAGCAGCTACAGTCTCATCAAACCATCATACTTATGTACGTCGATTCCCATGTTACAGAAGAGGTGGGTGAGCAATCTGCCATACGGAAAGTTGGAAGACCTAGTGCCTTCAAATGCCATGATCATGGTACGCATTAGAATGTAAGGTAAGCATATCGAATTTCTTGTCAATAGGCAGTATGTTAAGAACTGGCCTAAAGTGGAGACTTCATTATAGTGACCACCCTATGGTAAGATGTTGTACTACACAATTCTGCTGTAGACTCTGGGTAAGGGGCGGTTGTCACACCCCAATTGTGTACCAACCAGAATGGTGTGATGAACCATCAATAAACCAACGGTTCAACCAGGATCTCGAATAGGCTCTGTCCGTTTGCTTAAACCATACACATCCACAACAAAAATCAGAATAAATACACAATAGCAGAAGTCTTTATATTAAATGAACTGAGAGTCTAACAGTGGTATCATAAATAAATTATCCAATTATCTTCAAAATAACAAAGACATAGAATAAAATAATTTAATCAATTACATCGTTTGAATAATTCAAATAAAACTAATTGTAGACGCATGCGTTGCACTCACATGACGAATTATGCGACTCCATTATAACTTCTGCATCCATTGTCGCCGCATGTCCAAACACCGGAGCATTTATATAGTCTTCTACCATGGTACCTGCATCATCTACTAAAAATATTCGACGTCGAAAGGGTGAGCACACATCACGACTCAGTGAGCAAACAAAACAATGCAACAAACATATGCATGCATTCAATTCATATCTTTTGGTCTGGTTCATAAGTTTACAATGTGCAATAGAAAGGTTAGGTGGCCGCCGCACCTCTATACACGATGTGTGGAACCGCCCAATGGATCAAACATCATTGCCGCCCCCACATGCACCCACCATGGAATAGGGATAGAGCTAAAGTGCTTAGGACCGCACCGCATCACACTTCCCCTGATGCCTTACCCATACCAATACGTAAGCCCCTATTGGCGAGGGCTTGCAAACTGGGCTTGTAACTAACCAATCCTAATGTCAAATAGTGTATCCAAGGTCTCACCCCAGCATCTCTCAATACGTCCATAGAGATAGAGCTAAGGCCCCCCGGCAGAGTCAGAGACTACACGGTCCTAGACCACCTCCCCTGATGCCCTACGACGTAATAGTTCTGCTAAGGTAATGACGATACGACAATGTTAGTGGACAAGATTTGAGTAGAGATAGAGCTAGAGTCTGGTGACTAGGATGAACCACAGTGTCACGTCCTCCCCCTGATGCTCCACTCGCATCAAGTACACTAACCACACACATACATTCGCATGCCTATTCCTAGCATCATCATCATCATCATGTCATAAATAAACGAAATTAAATATGCATGAAGATTAATAGCAGGAATATTGGATGACATGTTAAATGCACATTATAATCATACAAGCATAGAATCATTCATGGTATTGGACTCAATAAATAAAAATAGTTTATTATTATTCAATTAATTTAGGTCTTCTTCCCTCACCTTTGATTGAGCGTAGATCCTCGTTTAAGCTTTATGAATCACTTTTAAATCACTAGAAAAACCTAACAAGTCGATAGATTTTAATTAGAATTAATTCCAATATATTTAGACTAATAGAAATTGTAAGGTCGCAGGTAGGGTAGCACCTAGGGTAGCAGTTTCTGCGACCCTAGGGTATAAGGTCGCATGTGGGGTCGGATATAATTTGACCCTACGTGTGACCACACCCTCCCTGTAACTTCCCGAGGGCATGTGGTCGATCATGTGGTCTCGTAGGGTCGGATACCATTCGACCCTACGTGCGACCACACGTATTATGGTCGACCTTTTCACTCTAAAATCCATTCCTTCATGTTGGAATCTTTGGCTTACCATTATTGTCCTTCCTATGATTGTTCTATGACTCAAAACTATAATTTTTACATACTTTCCATTGCCCACAATGATTTCCTCTATGGATTCCCTTGGATCTTGTCAATAGATGGATGATTTGGGTTTCTCATAATCGTATGTTCTTCATAACTATTCTAGGCTCTCTTATTCAGGTAGGGAATTAGGTTCATACTTTAATTCAGAGGTTTCTCTGAACTTCCTCCTCTTCCTTAGTCTTCTTCTTCAAGTTTTCGTCTCTTCTTCTCTTCCTTCTCTTTTTCTTTCTCTCACTTTCAATTAGGGTTCTAAAGGAGTGAAATAAGCTAAGAGACGTCATATTTATAGAAGAAAACCCTCCATAATAAGTCCTCAATGAGTTTAGGAAAGACCCCCCTTTGAATTAGGAAGGTTTCCTAATTTTCAGATTATGTCTGTTATCGTAGGGTCACAGAATCCATCGACCCTACGTTTTTTAGTCATGCGACCCCTCGACCAAAAAATCATGGGTTGGACTCTTTTGAGGTGGGGTCGGTTACACCTGTTTAGGCATGCGACCTACTCTCATATTTGACTATTTTTGAGTTAAACTTCATACTTGGTCCTGTGGTTTCTTCACGCACTTGGTCTACTTGGCTCGACCATGATAGGTAGACTTGGTACAATGTGGTAAGACCGGTTAGTTCGATACGAGTCTTACAACTCCCCCCCTCTTATTAGAAATTTCATCCTCAAAATTTACAGATACCTTCCGAGTCGAAAAGGTGAGGATATTGCTTTCGCATAGCATTCTCTTCTTCCCATGTGATCTCTTCTATATCTTGGCTCCTCCAAGTGACCTTAACATAGTATATGTCATGATTGTGTAGTCGTTGAACCTTTCGGCTTGTGATTTCAGTTGGTGTTACTTCGAATGTCAACTCATCAGTTAGATCTGGTGGATCCACTGTCAAAACATGTGTTGGATCTCTGACGTACTTCTTTAATAATGAGATATGAAATACGTCATGCACACTTGACATAGATGGTGGTAGTGTTAACTGATAAGCCACTTTTCCACATTTAGCTAGAATCTCATATGGCCCATCATATCTCGAACTTAGCTTCCCTTTCTGTTCGAATCATTTTAAACCTCGCATAGGTGATGCTTTCAAGAATACCTTATCACCTACGACAAATTCAAGGTCTCGACGTCGAGTATCTACATACTGTTTCTGACGATTCTGAGTTGTTCTAACTCTTTCCTTGATAATGTCGACTACTCGAAAAGTCTCTTCAACAAACTCTGGTCCAACGATGCTCCGTTCACCAACTTCATTCCAAAACAAAGGAGTTTGACACTTCCTACCATACAGTGCCTCATAGGGTGACATTTTTATAATAGCCTGATAGCTGTTGTTATAGGCAAACTCGATCAATGGTAGTTTCTTGTCCCATGAGCCTTTAAAATCAATAACACAGGCTCAAAGCATGTCTTCTAAGATCTTAATAGTACGCTCCGACTGCCCGTCTGTCTGGGGATGGAATGCAGTATTGAACTTCAATGTTGTATCCATAGCTTTCTGTAATACTTCCCAAAACTTTGAAGTAAAGCGTGGGTCTCTATCGGACACAATGCTTTCAGGTACACCATCTAATTTAACAATGTTATCCACATATAGCTTGGCTAACCTCTCCAGGGTATACTGTGGTCGTATAGCGATAAAGCAAGCTGTCTTAGTCAGACGATCTACAATCACCCAGACCAC
Source organism: Protea cynaroides (assembly GCA_028583415.1). NCBI lineage: Eukaryota > Viridiplantae > Streptophyta > Magnoliopsida > Proteales > Proteaceae > Protea > Protea cynaroides. The sequence goes on from CM053268.1 coordinate 75,364,412, forward strand.
GTCAACTACTCGAGGAGTCAATGGTAACCCAATGACGAAGTCCATATGATGCAGTCTCATTTCCATGCTGGTTCTGGCAGTGGCTGCAACAATCTTGCAGGTCTTTGCCATTCATTCTTTACCCTCTGACAATTTAGGCATTGAGACACGAATTTGGCTACATCTGCTTTCATTCCTCTCCACCAATATAATTTCTTCAAATCATGATACATCTTTGTACTTCCAAGATGTACCGAATAAGCGGTGGTGTGAGCTTCCTTCATTAGTCGATGTCTAATGTCCAAGTTTTCCATTTCAGGAACACATACTCTTCTTTTATACTTTAGTACATTTTCATCGTCCAAGGTGAGCTCAGGAATAGTCCTACCTTTTTCGATGTCTTATGTACCGTTCTCAGATAAGGGTCTGATTTAAGAGCGACTTTCACTTCATCAATTATATCAGGTACAATCTTCAATGTTACGAACATATTTGAAAACTGATGAATAAACCCTTGGTTGGTTGATCCACTCGGTGCATCTATCACGAACTGCTCATTACCATGATTGAATACCTTTCCTATAACACACATTGCTGCAGTCGTGTTAACCTCTCATTGAGATTTTATCATTGCCTTTTTGCTTAGCGCATTAGCAACTACATTAGCCTTTTCTGGATGATACTGGATATCGAAATCATAATCCTTCAATAATTCCAGCCATCTTCTTTGTCTCATGTTCAACTCATTCTATTAAAAAGATAAGTGAGACTCTTATGATCTGATTTAATCTAAAATTTCTCTCCGTACAAATAATGTCTCCATATCTTGACAACATGTACTACTGTCGCTAATTCCAAGTCATGAGTGGGATAGTTCTTCTCATGAGTCTTCAGTTGTCTCGAGGCATACGCAACTACTTGTTCTCCTTGCATAAGTACACATCCTAAACCCAATCCAGACGCATCAGTGTACAAGGTAAATGGTTATTCTAGAATAGGGATAGTCAAGATGGGAGCATATATCAATCTAGCCTTCAATGTTTGGAAACTTTTCTCACATTTGTCGGTCCAAACAAATTTTTCTCCTTTCTTAGTCAAACTGGTGAGAGGTACGGTAATTCTGGATTAGTCTTCCATAAATCGTTGATAATACCCAGCTAGACCTAGGAAACTTCTAATTTCTGCAACACTCTTAGGTGCTTCCCACTTCACAATGGCTTCAATCTTGCTAGGAACCACTTTAATTCTCTCAGCGGATACAACATGGCCTAAGAAAGCGACCTCATTTAGCCAAAACTCACACTTTGTAAATTTGGCGTAAAGCTTCTCTTTTCTTAGTTGCTGCAGAGCGGCTCTTAGATTCATGACATGAGTTTTCTTGTCCTTGGAGTAGACCAATATATCATCAATAAACACAATGACCGACGTATCCAACATATCATGGAATACCCGATTCATGAGTTCCATAAAAGTTGCGGGTGCGTTAGTCAATCCAAAAGACATGAATAAAAATTCATAATGTCCGTATCTTGTCCTGAATGTTGTCTTTGGAATATCACCGTCTTTGATCTTCAACTGATGGTATCCTGACCGAAGATCAATCTTGGAGAACACCTTTGCACCTTACAACTGATCGAACAAGTCATCGATCCGAGGCAATGGGTATCGATTCTTGATTGTCAGCTTATTCAATTCCCGGTGGTCTATACACAGTTGAACGCTACCGTCCTTCTTCTTTACAAACAATACTGGCACCCCCCATGGTGATATGCTAGGTCTGTTATAACCTTTATCCAATAATTCCTGTAACTGTACCTTTAATTCTTTTAGTTCAGTAGGAGCCATTCGATATGGTGCTTTAGATACTGGTGCGGCCTGAGTATCAGATCTATAACGAACTCTGTCGCTCGGTCGGGTGGTAGTCCTAGTAGTTCTTCAGGAAATAAATCTTGAAAGTCACGTACAACATCAATATCCTCCATTTGTAGTGCTTCCTTGGTGAGGTCGACCACGGATACTAGATACCCAACTCCTCCTTTCTCGAGGAATTTTCTAGCCTTTAATGCAGAGAGGATGAGTTTTCATTTACGGGAAAGTTTGGTTCCCACCAAACTAAACTCTGCTCCTTCCTTGTCTTTAAATGTCAGCTTCTTTTCTGTATACAATAGGTTTGCAGAATGCCGAGCTAACCAGTCCATTCCCAAGATAACGTCAAAGTCTACCATCTCGAATTGAATCAAGGTTGCATCCAAAATCTTCTCGCCGATAAGAACTGGGCATGTTCCATAACCTTTTTTTAATTCCACTTATAATCCCATAGGTGACCGTACAAGTAGTTTATAGTCTAAAGAATTGAGGGGTAGATTTAGCTTCTTTCCATATGACACAGATATAAAAGAATGAGTAGCTCCAGAATCAAAGAGTACTCTGGCGGGTATGCCATTAATAGGTACGATACCTGTGATTTATTTTAATTTAGTCTACATGCTCATACAACGTAACACAAAATGAAAGGTTCAGGTCATACCTGTGACCACATCAGGCGATGCGGCAACATCCTCAGATGTAACAGCATAAACCTTTCCTTGCTGTAGCTGCTTTCTAGGCTTAGGACACTCCCTTGAATAATGTCCAATTTGATTGCAGTTAAAGCATTTTACTCCTTCATTATTTTGCTTTTCTTGCGGTTGAGCTGCTGGAGTAGTCTTGGCTGCATCATTAAAGCCTTGAGTACGGAAGGGTTTGAAGGTCCTTGTATTCCCTCCGTTGTATGAATTTTCATTTGGCCTCTTTATACCCCTATTTTGAGCAAAATTGCTCTCTTTCTGGCTCGACTCTATCACTTGAGCAATCTGTACTGCTTCGTTGTAGACTTTTTTCTCCAGTCCCAGAACATGCTCGTGAATGCTTCTCCTAAGTCCCATGACAAACCTTCGGGTCTTAGTATTTTCCTCTTGCATGCTAGCGGGTGCAAAGAAAAACAGCTCTTCATAACACTGTTGGTATGCATCCACAGTCATTTGCCCCTGATATAAACTCAGGAACTCTCTTTCCATCGCATCTCTGAAACTTCTGGGGAAGTACTTCTCAAAGAATGCCTCTTTATAGATAGTCTAAGTCAATTGGGCATGCTTGGTCAACAGATAAGTCCGAGTGGACTTCCACCAGTGGTGTGCATCACCTTTCAGCATGAATGTGGCACACAGTACTTTCTCTCCTCATTTACCGTCATCATCATGAAATTCCTTTCTATTTCATTGATCCAATGGGCTGACCACAAAGGATCTGCTGGTTTACCATTATATTCTTTAGGCTTCATCTTCAGAAAATGCTCGATCAGTCGAGAGTGGTCCAACGGATACTGAGCATAAGCCCCATACATAGGTGGTTGGTACTGGTAACTGCCTTGAGCTACCTCAGAATTCTGCACTGGAGCCTGAATAACTGGCATTTGAGGTGCATGGGGTACCGTGTTGCTTCCCCCTGGTACTGTGCTAGCTTGTCCGACTGGCATAGGTGTCGTATGTGCAGCTGGAAAAACCATTCCTATAGCAGATTGCATATTGGCTTGCACCTGCTGTATTTGCTGCAGCTGTTGTGCCAGGTTCATTACGGCTATAGCCAAATTTGTAGGTGGGGATGGCAAGTTTGTAGGGTTTTCCTGGCCATTAGCTACTGGCGGTGCCATATTCAGATTTTCTTGTACTTCGAGATTTACATGGCTGTCTTCCTCCACAGGTGGTGGTGGTGGAATTGGGTTACGACCTCGTCTGGTTACTCTTTGCCCAGCCATTTCCTGTTCTGGTGATGGTAGTGTCTGAAAACAATCATATAACATGTGAGGCAATCTATATAAATTATTCCCGAGTCAAAATTCAACTAATCAATGTAAATTTCTAATTTTTCAAGTCATTTAGTGAAAATACTGAATTTTCCATCGTAGGGTCGATGGTAGGGTTGCTCCTTATGCGACCCTAGGGTATGCTAGCCCAGAAACCCTGTCAGCTCACCGAGAGCCTAGGGTCGATCGTAGGGTCGGTATTTGTCCGACCCTAGGTCCGACCCATGGTGTCTATCAGATCACCGAGAGCCTAGGGTCGATGGTAGGGTCGGTCGTAGGGTCGCACATTTTGTCGAATTTTACGACCCTACGATCCAAAATTAGGTTTTTAACCCTGATTTGGGATTCATTTCCTATTCTTTCTTCTTTCTTCCAACTCAACTCACTTCCCCTGAGTTGCTACAGTATCGACCCCTAGTGTTTGGTGAACATTTCTTCCGTTCACGTATGCTCTCTACTATTTCTCATTTTTAAGCTTTCAAAACTAGGTTTTTCTCCATTTATATCGTTTTCTTCAAATTAAAATTTTTCTAACCGTAAAAATTTAATTTTTATTAGGGGCTTTTGCTATTGACTACCCAATGGATGAAAGCCCTCAAAAATATTGGAGTTTCATCGGTTGGTTATCGAGAAACTTGAAATTTTCCATTTTGACCAAATTTTTGAGATTTTTCCAATTTGTTGAAATTTCTTCAAATTCGATCTTCCTAGATTAAATTTCCAAATGTATGAGCTTTGCAGGATGGTTTGGAACCTATGTAAGTCTTCCTGCCTAGTTGTTTGGGTGAAAAGTAAGGCTTTTGGCCAAATCATGCCGTTATAATACCGAAATTTTGAATTTTTTACCATATCTAATACCTTGTTTATTGTTCTGTGTCTTTGTAGATAGTATGGCTAGTACCAAGGTTCCTAGGGCTCATGACCGCGTTCGTTTCCGCTCCAATGAGGTAGAGGCTCAGTATGCTCGCTATGAGCGTAAGAATGTAGAAGGGGATCGCTGTGTAAACTTGGCTAATCTAGCCTTGTTCAACGTGGAGGGTGCCTTCGGTGACATGGGTTGGCTTCCTGTGATCACCTATGAGGCTTGTACCTATCCTGATTTGGTGAAGCAGTTCTATTGCAACCTCCAGGTAGTGGGGGATCGCAATGATACAAAGATGGATAGGGAGCTCAGAATCACCAGCTATGTGAAAGGGGTAGAAGTTTCATTTAACTGCCAACAGTTGGCTGATCTCCTGGGCATATCAAATGATGGCCCTTTGGTGTACTGTGCTCCTAAGGAACCCCAGTTCCTATCCTTGGCGATGCATGCTGAGATTGATAGTCAGCTCCTTAGAGATGATCGCTGGGAGATGAAGGCGATCAACTTACGGCCAGAGCCTCGGGTGTACTGCAAAATCATTCAATACAACCTGATCCCCCAGAGTGGCCACTATGATAGGATTTCTCAGTTGACTCAGTATGTCTTCTACTGCATTTGCACCAGACAGCCTGTCTGCCTACCATATATCATCATCAGGACTATGATTCGTGCTACGCTACCTGGTCAGCTAGGCAACCTGCCCTACGGACGTTTGATCACTACACTGCTCACCCGCTTACACGTTGATTTATTGGATAAGAGGATTTATGAGGATACCTTCTCATCGGACCTTGACTGAGAGGCTATCTGTAGGATGGGTATGCGGGATGCGCAAGTCAGTGATGATGAGAGGAACGCTCTGGTGCGTCCTCGCACCCGGGTAGAGATGGCAAACGCCGAGGCAACAGCAGCAGCAGGGGTCCCTGGGGGTGATGCTGAGGATGAGGATCGTATGTTCATGGATGTAGACGCCATACCTCCTCCATCACCTCTATATTCTATTGGAGCTGGTCCATCTCGGGCTCCTTCACACACTGCTGGTCCTTTACACCCACCATCTGATGATATGATGGGATTACTGCGTGAGATTAGAGAGGCTCAGCGTGTGACTGATATGAGAGTAGGAGAGCTTCTAGATGCTCAACGCACGACTGATCTGAGAGTAGGAGAAGTTCTAGATGCTCAGCGCGACACTGATGGGAGAGTAAGCGAGCTTCTAGATGCTCAGCGTGCGTCCGATCAGTGGATGACTGAGTTGACAGCTAGTCTCCAGACGACCCAGACTCAGGTAGCTTGGTTGACTAAAGTGTATGCTGAGGACTATGGTCGGGATCGTAAGGGACCTCCTCCTCCAGCACCTCCAGTTCCATGATGTACATTTTTTTTTCCTTTTTTTTCTTTGTACTACAGAGTAACTGTCTCGATTGTGGACTGTACTCTGATTTGGATATGTATAAACGTTGCTTCTTATTTGATGTACATGAAACTTGTTTCTCCTTTTAATAGTGCATTATTCTCTTTCTTAATTTTGTCTCAAACAACACAGGTGCTTATAGTGTGTTATTATTACAGCTTTCAAATTTTATCCTAACTTAGTTCACGAACTTTTTGTGGAAGTATATCGGTTTAACAGACAGGGCCCAAGAGCTCTGATGCCAAGTTGTCACACCCCAATTCGGTACCAACCAGAATGGTGTGATGAACCGTCAATAAACCAACGGTTCAACCAGGATCTCGAATAGGCTGTGTCCATTTGCTTAAACCATACACATCTATAACAAAAATTAGAATAAATACACAGTAGCGGAAGTCTTTATATTAAATGGACTGAGAGTCTAACAGTGGTATCATAAATAAATTATCCAATTATCTTCAAAATAAAAAAGACATAGAATAAAATAATTTAATCAATTACATCGTTTGAATAATTCAAATAAAAATAATCGAAGACGCATGTGTTGCACTCGCATGACGAATCATGCGACTCCATTATAACTTCTGCATCCATTGTCGCCACATGTCCATATACCGGAGCATTTATATAGTCTTCTACCGTGATACATGCATCATCAACTAAAAATATTCGACGTCGAAAGGGTGAGCACATATCATGGCTCATTGAGCAAATAAAACAATGCAACAAACATATGCATGCATTCAATTCATCTTTCGTCAGGTTCATAAGTTTTCAATGTGCAATAGAAAGGTTAGGTGGCCGCCGCACCTCTATACACGAATGTGTGGAACCGCCCAATGGATCAAACACCATTGCAGCCCCAACATGCACCCACCATGGAATAGGGATAGAGCTAAAGTGCTTAGGACCACACCGCATCACACTTCCCCTGATGCCCTATCCATACCAACATGTAGGCCCCTATTGGCGAGGGTTTGCAAACTGGGCTCGCAACTAACCAATCCTAATATCAAACAGTATATCCAAGGCCTCACCCCAGCATCCCTCAATACGTCCATAGAGATAAGAGCTAAGGCCCCCCGGAAGAGTCAGAGACTACACGGTCCGATACCACCTCCCCTGATGCCCTACGACATAATAGTTCTGCTAAGGTAATGACGATACGATGATGTTAGTGGACAAGACTTGAGTAGAGATAGAGCTAGAGTCTGGTGACCAGGATGAACCACAGTGTCACGTCCTCCCCCTAATGCTCTACTCGTATCAAGTACACTAACCACACACATACATTCACATGCCTATTCCTAGCATCATCATCATCATCATGTTATAATTAAACGGAATTAAATGTGCATGAACATTAATAGTAAGAATATTGGATGACATGTTAAATGCACATTACAATCATACAAGCATAGAATCATTCATGGTATTGGACTCAATAAATAAGAACAGTTTATTATTAGTCAATTAATTTAAGTCTTGTTCCCTCACCTTTGATTGAGCATAGATCCTCGTTCAAGCTTTATAAATCACTTTTAAATCACTAGAAAAACCTAACAAGTCGATAGATTTTATTAGAATTAATTTCTATATATTTAGACTAACAGAAATTATAGGGTCGCAGGTAGAGATGTAAACGGATCGAATTTGGTACGGATAGGATACTATTCGAATTCGAATCCGTATTCAAATTACCCCATCCGAATTCGAATCCGGCTCCGCCGGATGTGTTAAAACTCACATCCGAATTCGAATCCAGACTTTAACCGGATATCCGGTTAAAATCCGATTCGAATCCGGCTTTATTAAACCTGTTCATGTCCTACTAGTCATATGGGTATTCATACTATTATGATTGTTTAAACATCATAAAAAATAATATAATTCTGATTATAAACAAACCCACAGTTCATGTCTACTACTCAAACATCTCAAACACCAAGATCACCATGCTTTTCAATCACCTAGCATAGAGTTCATTGATTATGAATGAAAATAATCTGATCCCATCCATCAAAACAATCCACCAAATCAAGGTTTGGGCTAGATATGTAATATGTTCAGTCATAGTTTCCCACAAAAGAAAGGACAAATAGAACAAATTTATCAAATACAAGATATCTTTGAACACGAATAAACCATAAAAGACAAATAAAAGAAATTATACATAGACATGACATTAAGAAAGATAGACTAAAAATCTCTTCATTGCAGCATAAGTTCCTCCTTGTCTTCATCCCTCTCTATTCCAAAAGCATCCTGCAAGAAGGAATAAGTAAACTTTAATAGCCTCACAAGGTTTATGCAATAAAAGAAAATTAAAAAGGATAAACTAAGAATATTAAGAAAAATTCAATAATCTTACAAGATTTCACAGCATTTAATAGAATCAGATGGATCTAGAAGGTCATGCATCCACAGTATTAGCTGATACATTAGATACACATGGCAAAAAAAAATTAGTATCAATAAAAAAAAATATATGTTATAGGTTTTAGAATAGCTAAATAAAAATTTAAATACTTACAAGATTTATATGATGGCAGCCAATCCTTTAAGCAAATTAATGCTTCCACAATATCTGGAAGTAACAAGGAACGATACTCAGTTATTAATCTACCTTCAACACTAAAGGCTGATTCTGATGCAACAGTTGATGCTGGAACTGCTAGGATATCACGCACCATCATAGAAAGAATTGGAAACTTTGGACTGTTGTGTTTCCACCAATTCAAAATATCAAACTGATACTCATCATCAGTAGCTGGAAATAATCCTTCTTCTAAGTACATATCCAATTCAGTCTTTTGGTGGCTCCTTACACCCCCAGTACGTTCTTGAATGAATTTAAAGAACCGCTTGTTCCCAAATATTGATTTATCATTCGTGGAATGTTCATCAGAGTCCTTTCCACGGGCACCAATACTTTCGGATGCATCTCCAACTACGCCACCAAAATTACTATACTTGCTTGCATACTCAGAAAAGAGGTCAACCACATCATTTTTTATCTTCTTAACGTAGTATTCACAATCATCCTCATAAATCATTTGCAAAGCATACTCAACGAGTTGCATCTTGTAGCGAGGATCAAGGACAACCCCAAGAGCCATAAATAAATTGGTATCCCTCCAATACTTATCAAACTTCAATCTCATTGTGCAAGCCATAGAACGAAGACAACCATCATCACTTTGTTCCCATCGGAGTAAATTGTTTTGAACATCACATACACTTTTAAAGTAGAAGTTCGCAGTAGGATACTTGGTTCCAGATACATGCTTTGTGGCATCATAAAAGACTTCTAAACACTGTTCAATTTTTTTGCACTTACCCCACTCATCTTCAGTTGGTAAGGTCTTGAAATTAGTATCCAATTCTGCAAGACGCTCAAATGCATCCCTTACCTCCAAAGAATTATGAAGCATTTCATATGTCGAATTCCATCTTGTTGGGACATCCAAAGAGACTTTCTTTTTATTTGACAATCTACATTGAGACAATGCATTCTCCCATTTTTCAAATCTTGATGGTGATGAATTAACCCATTTAACCATATTTCGAATCTTTACCAAAGAATCTCTAATTTCTTCTAATCCATCCTGAACAATTAGATTCAAAATATGTGCACTACAACGCATATGAAACAATTCACCATTTCTCAACAAAGTTTCTTTACGCCCAATCCATTGCTTTAAATGCCTAACCATGACATCATTAGTAGATGCATTGTCCACTGCAATGGAAAAAATTTTCTTATCAAGATTCCAACTCAATAACTGAGCTTTTATATGCTCACCAATAGCCTCTCCAGTATGGGGGGTTGGAAGTGGCTTATAAGAAATAATCTTCTTATTCAAATTCCACCCTTCATCGATATAATGACAAGTAACCACACAATAACCCAAATTTTGATGTTCTGCAGTCCACAAGTCTGTTGTGAGACTAACTCGGGAGGTTAGTTTATCCAAACATTCATACAACTTCCCCTTCTCTTCTTGAAAATCATCCATAATATCCTTTCTCACAGTAGCTCGCGAATAAAATTTGACCATAGGATTTATGTTACGTATATAAATCTGAAAATATTCATACTCAGCCATATTGAATGGCAAAGAATGCTTGGCAATCAATCGAGCAAAATCTTTTCTAGTAGTTACTGAATCAAACTTGAAATTGGCCAATTTAGGGGTTGACTCTTTACTACTCTTAGTCATTGATAGAAGCTGCTGGCCAACATCTTTATGGGTCCTCCTGCTACATGTTTTTCTATGAGTATTTAAATGACTAGTACCCATAGCACTTGAACCATTAAAAATCCTCCCACAGTGTTTGCAAGAAGCTGTCACAGTTTTGTCCCCATTTACAACTCTGTTAAAGTCATTCCAAACCTCAGATGTAATTTTTCGACGTTTGGGTTGAGATGGTGTTAATTCTACATCCACAGTTGTTTTGTCTTTTTCTTTGTCCTTCTCACTAGCAATGGATGGGTCAATAGATTCAATACCCTCATTACTAAGTGTGGGTGTAGCAACATTTGTTGGAACAATAGAAATTGATCCAACGTTATCAATATTTCCTTCCATCCTTATTTTGATATAAGTCCCTATTAAGTGTCAAATAAATAATTATCAACAATTATCCAACAAGAAGCTAACAAAAAATAAAAAAACATGGACTGCTATGATATAATTGTAGTGAGATTTTTTTAAAATCCTTAGGCAAAAGACAGAATTAATTTCAGCTAAGATACTCAAATTTTTTGTTTAGCTAACAAAAAATAAAAAAAACATGGACTGCTATGATATGTTTGACTGGGTAACTGATGTGTCTGACAACGGAAAGGAGAATCTCAATCCTTCGCCCTGTAAGTTTTTCTTACTATTTTCTCCTGTTCTCCTACACCCCTCCTTCCAGGTCCCTGCCATTTACCTCCTGTGGGCTTCTTATAGAGACCATGGTTCAAAGAATTCGATCGGAATCAGTGGAAATTTTTCGTGAGAGTAGGGTTTTTTTATGTTTTTGGATCCCTTTCGGTTGTGCCCATCCTGCAACTTTCACTGAATTGCCATCTATGATCTACCCTGTAGCAAAAGGATACTTCGTGGCTTTTCTTAACCCCAAAAGCTGAAGTCTATTCCTTAGCAAGGAGTGCAATGCATGCTGGGTTATGAGCTGATGTGTGCAGACATTCATTGTGGGTATCAAATCAAATGTTGAAGTGGGAATCTTATCATTTCCTATTGGTCTTAGTTGAACCCTTGGGGGAAGACCATTATTAGTGTCAATTTAGGATCATCTACGTTCTTAATTAAGAATTTAGAATTCTCTAATTACAGAATGTTTTTCGACAATGGCAGCAGATCAGTCCCCTGGGAAAGGGCTATGTTTCTTAATTAAGAATTAAGATTTCTCTAACTACAGAATGTTTTTCGACAATGGCAGCAGATCAGTCCCCTGGGAAAGGGTTCCGGTTGGCAAAGACGAAGAACGATTCCGTCTTTACTGCCCAATCCAATACATCCATACTTTATCTAGCTGCGGGGGGAAACATGCACTGTTTCACAGCAGTAACACCATGTGCTGTTCTGGATCTGCTCGGTCCACCATATTCTGATGACTGTACATACTATCGTGACTTCCCTTATGCCAGCTTATCAGGTATTGAGATTCTCAAGGAAGCAACAGTCACAATGATGTTCACAAAATAGCTAAATATAAGCATCTAAAAACAGAGGAAAATTTATCCAACATCAAAAAGCTACTGAAAAAACCCATTTTAGATGCTCAAATCTAAAGGTTATAAACAATGGACCTTACCTGAGTCGCCGGCAGTAGCAAAGAGGAGAAGAAGGAGTTGCAAATTTGCAATCGGTGGTCCGTCGGCGATAGAAAGTCGACAAGACTCAAAGCCTTTAACAAACTCAAACTGAGAAGGAAGAAAAGATTGATAAAGTGTATGAGAATTTAAAAGTGTTATGAACATCCGAATCACATACACTGATAGCAAAATAACATTGAATATTTGAGAACATCCGAATCACATACATTGAGAATGAGAATTGATTCTTCAAAGAGAAGATAATGATGATGGCTGCCGCTTGCCGCTGATAGAAAAATAACATTGAATATTTGAATCAACTGATGCCGCTGAAAAATAAAAGCAAGAATCACAAGATTCACAACTTCCCAAGGTAGAGGCGGAGCTGAAGCCATTAGGGCTTTTACTTGTAGACTTAAATTCTTGTGATTCACAGATTCTGAGGTAAGAAATTAAGAACTGAAAGAGATGAGGACTGAGGAGTCGTCCATACCTCCAAGGCTCCAACTTCCAAGGCTCTGTTCTTGGGAGCTGAATCATGAAGAAGAAAATGAAAAACCTTTCTGAGGTAAGAAATTAAGAAGTGGAACTGTGGAAGAGGCGAAGAGCTGAGGAGTGAGGAGTCGTCCATCGCCGTCGGTCCACCGTCCATGCCTCCAACTTCCAAGTTCCAAGGTTCTGTTCTTGCCTTCTTGGGAGCTGAATCGTGAGTGGGAGCTGAATCGTGAAGAAGAATCTGAAGAAAATGAAAAAACCTAAGGAGCTGAATCGTGAATCGTGATATTGGGAAAGTTAGTTTATGGCATTTTGGTAAATATGTTTTATACAAATAAGAAACGGAGCGGATTATATCCGCTCCGTTTAGATAGAATCCGAATTCGCATCCGGCTCCGGCTCAACTTATTCGAATTCGCATCCGAATCCGATTGTTCGGATTCGGATGTTCTTAAACGGTTGCGGATTCGAATCGAATCCGAATTTTCGGCTATCCATTTACATCTC
>CM053268.1:75377836-75464066 GCA_028583415.1 Protea cynaroides
GTAGCACCTAGGGTAGCAATTTCTGTGACCCTAGGGTGTAGGGTCGCATGTGGGGTCGGATATAATTTGACCCTACGTACGACCACCCCCTCCCTGAAACTTCCCGAGGGCATGTGGTCGATCATGTGGTCTCGTAGGGTCGGATACCATTCGACCCTACGTGCGACCACACGTATTATGGTCGACCTTTTCACTCTAAAATCCATTCCTTCATGTTGAAATCTTTGGCTTACCATTATGGTCCTTCCTATGATTGTTATATGGCTCAAAACTACAATTTTTACACACTTTTCATTCCCCACGATGATTTCCTCCATAGATTTCCTTGGAACTTGTCCATGGATGGATGATTTGGGTTTCTCCTAATCCTATGTTCTTCATAACTATTCTAGGCTCTCATATTCAGGTAGGGAATTAGGTTCATACATTAATTCAGAGGTTTCTCTGAACTTCCTCCTCTTCCTTAGTCTTCTTCTTCAAGTTTCCTTCTTCTCTTCTCTTTCTTCTCTTTCTCTTTCTCTCACTTTCAATTAGGGTTCTAAAGGAGTGAAATAGGCTAAGGGACGTCCTATTTATAGAGGAAAACCCTCCATAATAAGTCCCAATGAGTTTAGGAAAGACCCCCTTTTGAATTAGGACGGTTTCCTAATTTCCAGATTCTGTCTTTTATTGTAGGGTCGCATGTAGGGTCGCAGTGTAAGACCCGTATCAAACTAACCCGGTCTTACCACCTTGAACCAGGTTTACCCATCATGGATGAGCCATATGGACCAAGTGCGTGAAGGAGATCACGATCCCAGGTATTAAACTGACCCAAAAATACTTAAATTAAGGGGAGGGTCGCATACCCAGCAAGGGAGGGTCGGACCCCCCCAAGACAGAAGTCAGACCCCCAGTTTTACATGGGGGGTCGGACACTTTAGGAACTAGGGATCGACGGGATCTCTGACCCCCCCTATCGACCCCCGGTACTCGGTAAATCTGAAAATTAGAAAAGTTTCCTAATTTCGATGGGATTCCTTCCAAATCTCAATGGGACTTATTTTAGGAGTTTCTACTCTATAAATAGGACGTCCCTAAGCCTCTTTTACTACTTTTACAACCCTAATTTAATTGAGAGAAAGATAAGAGAAGGAAGAGAAGGAAGAGAAGGAAAAGAGAAGGAAAGAAGAGAATAAGGCCAAGGGAGAAGAGTTGCAGAGAAGGAGTATTCTTCTCAAGTATGGATACTAATTTCATGAATTGCTAAAGACCTTAGGATAGATAATGCAGAGGGTATGATCTCGGAGAAACCCAAACCATCAACCTATGGTTAGGTTTTCATGGAAAACCATGGGGGAAAATCATGAAAGCCATATAGGTGGTAGAATCATGATTCTAGACCATAGAACATGTGTAGAATGGATTATAGGAGCAAGTCATAGGACCCCAAACACGAAGAATGGATTTAAGGAAGAAAATCGACCAAAACCCACAGGGGGTCGCATGGGGGGTCGATGGCCAATCGACCTACCAGACCCTGAGCATCGACCCCTAGTGTTCGGGAAGCCCAGAATAGGGGTGGTCGCACCCAGGGTCGATCATTACTCCGACCCTACCTCCGACCCCCAGTTAACAGAATGATTTTTAAATTCAGAATTAATTCTAATTAATTTCTATCGACTTTGTTAGGTTTTCTAGCAATATAATAACAATATAAAGGTGATCTTAAAGCTTGTAAGAGGATCTATTAGCAAGCTAAGGTGAGGAAACAGAACTCTAAACTAATTGGATAATAACAAACTGTTTTCTCTTTTCTTGAATCCAATGCCATGCTTGATCCTATGCGAATATGTTTGTAATGTGCATACAACATGTCATCCAATATTTATATTATTTTTTCAACATATTTACTTTATTGTTTATAACATGATGATGATGATGATGATGATGATAGAAATAGGCATGTGAATGTATGTGTGTGGTTGGTGTACTTGATGCGAGCGAGTATTAGGGGAGGTTTGATGGGAACGTCAATAAACGTTAACCTTTGGTGGGTCTCAACACTTTAGCTCTATCTCTAACTCAAGTCTTGTGCATTAGCATCGTCGTATCGCCATTACTTTAGCAGAACTATTACATCGTAGAGTATCAGGGGAGGTGGTCTCGGTCCTTGTAGTCTCTGACTCTACCGGGGGGCCTTAGCTGTCACACCCCAATTCTGATCCAACCAGAATGGTGTGAGTGAACCGTCATTGAACCAACGGTTCACACCAGGATCTCGAATAGGCCGTGTCCACTCATACAAACCATTACACATAACCACAATCAGAATATAAATATACCGCGGAAGACTTTAAATAAAATGAACTGAGTATCTATTGATAATTTAAATAAATATACAATTATCCAAATTCAAACACATAAAATAATATCATTACATCCCTTTAATCCAATAAAAAATAAGGAAATTAAATAAAGAAAACAACACAAAGGTACACGCAGAAAGGGCACTCGCATGAAGCGTCATGCTCGTCCTCTCCTGCTTGCACATCCAGAGCAGCAACACCTCCATACGCCGGAGCGTTCATGTAATCATCAACAGTATAACCTGCATCAACATCTAAAAACAATGTGTACACAAAGGGTGAGCTCACAACACAGCTCAAGAAGACAATCAGACAATTTCACAATATTATGCATGAGTAACAATCAGTTTTATGTTGTGGTCTGGTTTTAAGTTTGCAATGTGCTATAGAAAGGTTTGGTGGCCCCCGCACCTCTATACACGAGTGTGTGACACCTCATGGATCACACCCCCATTGGCCCACATGTACCCATCATGGAATAGAGATAGAGCTAAGATACCCACGTACCTCCCCTGATACCCTACCCATACCAGTACCTAAGCCCCTACTGGCCAGGGCTCGCAAACTGGGCTCGCAACTAACCAATCCTATATGTCATCAATGTATGCTCTATCCCAGCACAGCCGTTACGGCATAGAGATAGAGCTAAGGCATTCCCACACCTCCCCTGACGCCCTATCCGCAACTAACCCACTAGGATAGATACATAACGCAGTAGACCCTATCCCAACATAACTCCCTACGGCATAGAGATAGAGCTAAAGCATCGTGGACAAGCCAGCGTCGACTCGGAGACCACAGTACCACATAAGAATGGCTGGGACAACATCAATATCGGAGACCACCGTACCACGACCTTTCCTTGATGCCCCACCCGTATCGAGCATGTTAAGACATAATACTACAAAAGGTGCTAATGTGAAGAGCGATCCCAGGCCCATGCCCCACTCCACACACTAACGAAAACAATCACATGCCTAACAATCACATCCTATAAATGCATGAACAGTAATAGTAACCGAAAGTAAAGGATGGCATGTGAATATGCACAAACAACACATCTCATATAATCAGGTGATTAACAACAATTTATTGTCCATTAATTATTAGGTTTAGGTCAGATTCCCTTACCTGACGATCGTTGGTTAGCTTACTCCATTTCGCAAGATCCAAACGATAAGTCACAAAGTCCTACAATATTATTTGGATTTCATTAGAATATACTGCTTAGGGTTTCATGTTGGTCGGAAACCAACATGGTTACAAAATACCCTCATAGAGCTGGCCGGTGGCATGTATCGGTCGCAGCTCTGTGGGAAAGACTGACGACCGGTATGGTCAGCCGGTCCCCACAGACAACCTCCCGAGGGATAGCGGTCGCAACATACCGGTCGCACTATGTGCAACCGGTATAGTCGACCGGTATGTCTCCGGAAGACCATACATGGGTTTTTCGACTACCGTCGATCATCCTCCATGGATTTTCAGGGTTTCTCCTATCCATTCTAAGTCTAGGCTTTTAGTTAGAGTTATCCCCAACTCATTCAAGTTTTATTTCGATGAATATCATCTCGAAACCCAAATCTAAGGTTTGACGGCAACTTAGGGTTTATCGGTCAATTTAGGGTTTTAGATCAATACCTACTTTGCATGGTATTGATCCACCCACACAACTAACATAGGATAAGAAGAATGGTTAAAACATTTACCGTTGACTAGCGTATCGAAAGCTTTCTCGAGCGGTAATGGCGGCACCTCCTTCTTCTTCCTAGCTCCTTCTCCTTTCCCACCTCTTTCTCTTCTCTAGGGTTTGTGAGAGATAATGGAAAGGATTTGAGGAGGCTTAAGGTGTATTTATAGGCTAGAAATAGGGTTTAGTAACCCTACTAGGATTAGGAAACTTCTAGGATTCGAAATCAGGAAGGCGGGACCCACTGAGACCAATTTCGAGATTCCCACACATAGCTGCGCAGGCCATACCGATCGACCGGTACCATCGACCGGTATACCTAAAATCAGGTATAATTGGTCAACTTCGGTCCGATTTTGTACCTGTTTGTTATCCGCTTGCCCCGTCTGGCCCGATGATGATCGGAAGACCTGTCATGACACAAAACCAAGGTTTAGACCGGATTTTCAGAGTGCGGGTCTTACAACTCCACTACCCTTAAAAGAAATTTCGTCCCAAAATTTGCATGTAGGTTCTACAACTCCCCCACCCTTAAAAGAAATTTCGGCCTCAAAATTTGAACGTACCTTGATCGTCAAAAAGGTTAGGGTACTCCTTCCTCATCGCGCTCTCTTCTTCCCAAGTAATTTCCTCCACATTTTGGCTTCTCCAATGCACCTTCACATAGTGGATATCCTTGGTTCAAAGTTGCTGAACTTTTCGGCTTGAGAGCATTACAGGCACCACTTCGAAAGTTAAGTCTTCAGTCAAGTCTGGAGGATCAGCGATCAAGATATGCGATGGATCTCTGACATACTTTTTCAGTAATGATACATGGAACACATTATGAACGCTAGACATAGATGGTGGTAGAGCCAATTGATATGCTACATTACCACGTCGGGTCAATATCTCATACGGTCCCACATACCTGGGGCATAGCTTCCCCTTTTTACCAAACCGTTTCAGACCTCGCACCGGTGATACCTTCAAGAACACTTTGTCCCCCAATGCAAACTCCAGATCTCGACGTCGATTATCCGCATAGTGCTTCTGTCGAACTTGAGCTTTCTTTACTCTCTCTTTGATCTGATCAATCACTCGGCAAGTTTCTTCAACAAACTCCGGGCCTATAATTCTTCTTTCCCCCACCTCGTTCCATAACAGGGGTATACGACACTTCTTCCCATAGAGTGCTTCATATGGGGCCATCTAAATTGTAGCCTGATAACTGTTGTTGTAAGCGAACTCGATAAGTGATAGCTTCTCATCCCAAGATCCTTTGAAGTCTAATGCACAAGCTCGGAGCATATCTTCCAAAATTTGAATAGTTCACTCGGACTGTCCGTCCGTCTGAGGGTGAAAAGCTGTACTGAACTTCAACTTCGTTCCCATAGCTTTCTGTAATCCTTCCCAGAACTTTGATGTAAAATGGGGATCTCTGTCAGATACTATACTCTCTGGAACACCATGAAGTCTGACTATATTATCAACATATAACTTGGCCAGCTTCTCCATGGTATACTGAGGTCTGACCACAATAAATCGAGCCGTCTTCGTGAGTCGATCTACTATTACCCAAACTGCATCCACTGACCTTGGTGTCAAAGGTAGGCCAGTGACGAAATCCATAGTGATTCAATCCCACTTCCATGCAGGTTCTGGTAATGGCTGTAGTAAACCTGCGGGTCTCTTCCTTTCTGCTTTAACTTGTTGACAATTCAGACATTGAAACACGAAACGAGCTATATCAGCTTTCATACCCCTCCACCAATAAAGTCTTCTTAGATCATGGTACATCTTGGTACTTCCTGGATGCACCGAATATGGAGTGTAATGAGCTTCAGTCATAACTCGATCTCTGATATCGCAGTCTTCACTCTCAGGTATACATAACCGTCCACGATACCTGAGTACCTTGTCTAAATCCAAGGTAAAGTCAGGATTGCTCGTACCCTTCTCCAAGTCTTCTTGCACTGTCTTGAGATATGGATCCTAAAGGATTGCTACCTTGACTTCATCCACTAGGTCCGATGAGATCTTCAATGCGGCGAACATCATAGTGAACTTATGAATCAAGCCTTGCTCAACTGGATCTTCTGCAGTTTCAATTATATGTTCTTCATCACCTTCGATTGAACTAGAGGCTGCGACACACAATGCAGCATTTGTACTTGGTCCTGCCTCAGGTTTCGATGCCCATTTTCTGCTTAAGGCGTCAGCCACGACATTTGCTTTACCCGGATGATATTGGATGTCACAATCATAATCTTTTAATAATTCCAGCCATCTCCTCTGTCTCATATTCAGATCCTTCTGAGTGAAAAGGTAGGTTAAGCTCTTGTGATCTGACTTGATCTGAAACTTCTCACCGTACAAGTAGTGTCTCCAAGTCTTGATTGCATGAATAACCGCTGCTAGCTCCAAATCATGCGTAGGATAGTTCTTCTCATGCTCTTTTAACTGTCTTGATGCGTAAGCAATCACCTATTCTCCTTGCATCAGAACACACCCAATACCCAACCCTGAAGCATCCGTATATAAAGTAAACGGTACGCTTGGTTCTGGGATGGTCAAGATAGGTGCAGAGACAAGTCTTGACTTCAAAGTCTGAAAGCACTTCTCACACTCTTCTGTCCATATAAATTTCTCTCCCTTTTTGGTCAATCTGGTGAGTGGAACCACGATCCTGGAGTAATCTTCCACGAATCTTCTATAATAACCAGCCAACCCAAGGAAACTACGAATCTCCGCAATAGATTTTGGTGCTTCCCATCCTACTATAGTAGCTATCTTACTTGGATCAACCTTGATACCGTCTTCAGATACAACATGGCCCAAGAAAGCCACTTCCTTCAGCCAAAATCGCACTTCTTGAACTTGGCATAAAGCTTCTCTTGTCTCAGTCGTTGTAGGGCTGCCCTCAAGTGCGATGTATGAGTCTCCATGTCCTTAGAGTAGATCAATATGTCATCGATGAATACGATGACCAAAGTGTCCAACATATCATGAAACACTCGGTTCATCAATTCCATGAACGACGCTGGAGCATTGGTCAACCCAAAAGACATAACTAGAAACTCATAATGCCCGTACCTCGTTTTGAAAGCAGTCTTCGGAATATCTCCGGCCTTGATCTTAAATTGGTGATACCCCGATCGGAGATCAGAAAACCTTTGCACCCTGTAACTGGTCAAACAAATCATCGATCCTAGCCAAAGGATACCGATTCTTGATCGTCAACTTGTTCAGATCACGGTAGTCAATGCATAGTCGTACACTTCCATCCTTCTTCTTGACAAATAATATAGGTGCTCCCCAAGGTGATATGCTAGGTCGTATGAAGCCCTTATCCAACAATTCTTGTAACTGGGTCTTCAACTCCTTTAACTCGGTCGGGGCCATTCTGTATGGTGCTTTAGACACCGGCGCCGAACCTGGCATAAGGTCTATCACAAATTCTGTAGCCCTGTCTGGTGGTAAACCTGGAAGATCTTCTGGAAATACATCTGGAAACTCTCGTACCACCTCTAGATCTTCCATCTTTGGCACCTCAACAGTGATGTCGACTACAGATACCAGATACCCCACTCCCCCTTTCTCTAAGCATCGCTTGGCTTTTAGGGCAGAGAGAATCAGCTTCCGCTTCCTAGATAGCTTGATCCCAGCGAAACTATACTCCCTTCCCTCTTTGTCAGTAAGCACAAGCTTCCTTTCACCACATATTAGGATGGCTGAATGACGGCCTAGCCAATCCATCCCCAGGATGACATCAAAGTCTGCCATCTTGAGTAGTACTAGGCTTGCTTCTAAGTCTCGGCCCTCAACACATACAGTACATGGTCCATAATATTCGGTCAAAGCCACTTCGACTCCTAGTGGAGAGCGAACTATCAAGCTTGGATTCAAATGCTTGATTGGTAACTCCATTCGCTTCCCAAAAGAAATAGAAACAAAGGAGTGCGTGGCCCCAGAGTTAAATAATACTCTGGCGGGTATACCAGCTACATTTACAATTCCTGGAATTTTTTGTTATCCCTTAGTTATATATGCGCATACACTCAATGAAAAAGTAAGACAAATAGTAAGGAATAGAGTCATACCAGTGACCACATCCGGTGATGCGGCTGCCTCTTCAGTGGTGACCGCATACACTTTTCCTTGCAGGGGAGGTTGCTTCTTAGGTAGAGTGCAGTTCCTTGCGACATGCCCCAGCTGCTGACAGTTATAACATTTGATATTTGGGTTGTGTCCAGTGAACTGTGGCACAGGGGGTGCCATGTTGTTCCTTGCGGGTACAGTAGCGGTCTGAGCCCTGTATGGGCGGAATGGTCTAGTATTACCGCCACCGGAGCTCTCACTAGCAGGTCTCTTCACTCCCCTGTTCTGAGCAAAGAAGCTGTCCCTCTGACTGGACTCTATCACCCTCACAACCTGCACAGCCTCATTGTAGATCTTCTTGTCCAAACCCAGTAGGTACTCTCTGATGCTTCCACGTAGTCCCATGGTGAACATACGTGTCTTGGTCTCTTCTTCTTGCATACTTGCCGGTGCGAAGAAGAATAGCTCTTCGTACCTCTGCTGATAAGCATCCACGGTCGACTGAGATTGTTGTAAGTTGAGGAACTCCTTCTCCATTTGGTCTCTGAAACTCTTCGGAAAGTATTTATCGAAGAAGGCAGTTTTAAACACTTCCCAATCCACCAGTGTATACTTATTCTCCAGATATGCCCGTGTAGAATTCCACCAAGCATTTGCGTCTTCTTTCAGCATATGAGTGGCAAATAATACTTTTTCCTCCTCAGTACATGTCATCAGACAGAAATTCTTCTCCATCTTCGCAACCCACTGTGCTGGCCACAATGGTTTCCCCATCCTACCGGTGAATGATGAAGGCTTCAACTTCAAGAATCTATCCACTGACCTGCTCAGATCATGCTGTCCCTGAGTGTTCATTCCGTATCATTGTGGTGGATACAGATAGGCTCCCGGGTACGCAGAAGGTGACGGAAACTGATGCGGTGGTGGTACATTCTGTGCTTGGCCCATCGGCCTTGGGCTACTCTGCATCGGTTGTGTAGTATTATTTCCTCCAGACTCGGGCGTATTTCCAGCGGGAACAGAACCCGATGGTCTGAGCATCTTCAGTACTTCGCTCAGGAATTCCTTCTGCTGAGCTTGCATCTGGTAGACCAAGTTTGTAACAATGGTCTCAGAATTCCTGTGAGGTGGGCCAGGTAAATTTATCGGTACTTCTGGAACCTGTTCCTCCTCCACTTCAAGACTTGGTTCTCTAACCTGGTCTTGTTCAACTTGTTCTTCCTCTACAGCTGGGCTGTCTCATCCTTCCCCATACCCGGTGTTGAGTATGTTCACTGAGATCAGGGACACCTAGAGGGTCATCCTAGAGTCTCAGCGAAAGATGGGTCAGGAGTTGGGACGTCTGGCTCGCAGCCTACGGGTGACTCAGGACCAGGTGCATTGGCTTAGGATCGCTTACGAGCGAGATTATGACATAGCAGACTCTATTTCTCCCAGGCCCCCTACCCCATGATTGTCCCCTTTATTTCTTTTACTTATGACTGTTTATAATACAGGGTAACTGTCCGATTTGTGGACTGTACCCTGTAGCACTATATCATTTGCAACAATTTTTCTTAATTAATGGAAATTTTCATGGTTTTTCCTAACTAGTGCATGTGTAAATGTTAAGTTCCACATTTAGTATAGTACATTATTTTCTTTCTTAGTCCATCTCATGTATCAAACAATGCTTAGGGTGTGTTTGTATTAAAATTTTTAATATTTCCTAACTCAGTTCATCGACCCAGTTAAGTGTAATATAGTCTGTAGACAGAGCCCGAGAGCTCTGATACCAAGTTGTCACACCCCAATTCTGATCCAACCAGAATGGTGTGAGTGAACCGTCATTGAACCAACGGTTCACACCAGGATCTCGAATAGGCCGTGTCCACTCATACAAACCATTACACATAACCACAATCAGAATATAAATATACAGCGGAAGACTTTAAATAAAATGAACTGAGTATCTGTTGATAATTTAAATAAATATCCAATGATCCAAATTCAAACACATAAAATAATATCATTACATCCCTTTAATCCAATCAAAAATAAGGAAATTAAATTAAAAAAACAACTCAAAGGTACACACAGAAAGGGCACTCGCATGAAGCGTCATGCTCGTCCTCTCCTGCTTGCACATCCAAAGCAACAACACCTCCATACGCCGGAGCGTTTATGTAATCATCAACAGTATAACCTGCATCAACATCTAAAAACAAAGTGTACACAAAGGGTGAGCTCACAACACAGCTCAGTAAGACAATCAGACAGTTTCACAATATTATGCATGAGTAACAATCAGTTTTATGTTGTGGTCTGGTTTTAAGTTTGCAATGTGCTATAGAAAGGTTTGGTGGCCCCCGCACCTCTATACACGAGTGTGTGGCACCTCATGGATCAGACCCCTATTGGCCCACATGCACCCATCATGGAATAGAGATAGA
Source organism: Protea cynaroides (assembly GCA_028583415.1). Classification (NCBI taxonomy): domain Eukaryota; kingdom Viridiplantae; phylum Streptophyta; class Magnoliopsida; order Proteales; family Proteaceae; genus Protea; species Protea cynaroides. Next base: position 75,388,387 of record CM053268.1, read on the forward strand.
GCTAAGATACCCACGTACCTCCCCTGATACCCTACCCATACCAGTACCTAAGCCCCTACTGGCCAGGGCTCGCAAACTGGGCTCGCAACTAACCAATCCTATATGTCATCAATGTATGCTCTATCCCAGCACAGCCGTCACGGCATAGAGATAGAGCTAAGGCATTCCCACACCTCCCCTGACGCCCTATCAGCAACTAACCCACTAGGATAGATACATAACGCAGTAGACCCTATCCCAACATAACTCCCTACGGCATAGAGATAGAGCTAAAGCATCGTGGACAAGCCAGCGTCGACTCGGAGACCACAGTACCACATAATAATGGCTGGGACAACATCAATATCGGAGACCACCGTACCACGACCTTCCCCTGATGCCCCACCCGTACCGAGCATGTTAAGACATAATACTACAAAAGGTGCTAATGTGAAGAGCGATCCCAAGCCCATGCCCCACTCCACACACTAACGAAAACAATCACATGCCTAACAATCACATCCTATAAATGCATGAACAGTAATAGTAACCGAAAGTAAAGGATGGCATGTGAATATGCACAAACAACACATCTCATATAATCAGGTGATTAACAATAATTTACTGTCCATTAATTATTAGGTTTAGGTCAAATTCCCTTACCTGACGATCGTTGGTTAGCTTGCTCCACGTCGCAAGATCCAAACGATAAGTCACAAAGTCCTACAATATTATTTGGGTTTCATTAGAATATACTACTTAGGGTTTCATGTTGGTCGGAAACCAACATGGTTACAAAATACCCTCACAGAGCTGACCGGTGGCATGTACCGGTCGCAGCACTGTGGGAAAGACTGGCGACCGGTATGGTCAGCCGGTCCCCACAGACAACCTCCCGAGGGATAGCGGTCGCAACATACCGGTCGCACTATGTGCAACCGGTATAGTTGACCGGTATGTCTCCGGAAGACCATACATGGGTTTTTCGACTGCCGTCGATCATCCTCCATGGATTTTCAAGGTTTCTCATATCCATTCTAAGTCTAGGCTTTGAGTTAGAGTTATCCCCAACTCATTCAAGTCTTATTTCGATGAATATCATCTCGAAACCCAAATCTAAGGTTTAACGGCAACTTAGGGTTTATCGGCCAATTTAGGATTTTAGATCAATACCTACTTTGCATGGTATTGATCCACCCACACAACTAACATAGGATAAGAAGAATGGTTAAAACACTTACCGTTGACTAGCGTATCGAAAGCTTCGTCGAGCGATAATGGCGGCACCTCCTTCTTCTTCCTAGCTCCTTCTCCTTTCCCACCTCTTTCTCTTCTCTAGGGTTTGTGAGAGATAATGGAAAGGATTTGAGGAGGCTTAAGGGTGTATTTATAGGCTAGAAATAGGGTTTAGTAACCCTACTAGGATTAGGAAACTTCTAGGATTCGAAATCAGGAAGGCGAGACCCGCAGAGACCAATTTTTAGATTCCCGCACATAGCTACACAGGCCATACTGGTCGACCGGTACCATCGACCGGTATACCTAAAATCAGGTATAATTGGTCGACTTCGGTCCGATTTTGTACCTGTTTGTTATCCGCTTGCCCCGTCTGGCCTGGTGATGATCAGAAGACCTGTCATGACACAAAACCAAAGTTTAGACCGGGTTTTCAGAGTGCGGGTCTTACATTAGCTCTATCTCTATGGTCGTTCTGAGGGATGCTGGGGTGAGGCCTTGGATACACTGTTTGGCATTAGGATTGGTTAGTTGCGAGCCCAGTTTGCAAGCCCTCGCCTGCAGGGGCTTACGTGTTGGTATGGCACTGTACAGCAATAAACATTAACCTTTGTTGTACAATGTTATGGTAGGGTGGATGGGAACGATAATAAACGTTAACCTTTGGGCGGACTTTCACACCCTGTGTATAAAGGCGGGGTCAATAAACGTTAACCTTTGACCACCCAACCTTTCTATTGCGCATTGCAAATTTTAAACCAGGCCAATGATATGAATTTGACTGCATGCATATGTTTTGTTGCATTGTTTTATTTTCTCACTGAGCCATGATGTGTGCTCACCTCTCGACGTTGAATATTTTTAGTTGATGATGCAGGTACTACCGTCGAAGATTATGTCAATGCTCCAGTGTACGGGCACGTGGCGGCGATGGAAGTTGAAGATGAAGTGGATACACATGACTCCTCTTGCGAGTGCAACTCATGTGTATTCGATTAGATTTTTAGTTTTCTTTATTTGGATTTATTAAAGACATGTATTTGATACTTATTTATGTCTTTGTTGATACAAAATAATTTGCTATTTAAATATTAATATCACAGTAGATTTTCAGTTCATTTTACTATAAGACTTCCGCTATTGTGTATTTACTCTGATTATGAATGTGGATATATGAAGTTTTGATCATCCGGATACCATCTGTACGAGATCCTGGTTGAGCCGTTGGTTTGCTAGCGGTTCATTATGCCATTCTGAAGTGTGCGGAATTGGGGTGTGACACGCAGAATCCGTCGACCCTACGTTTTTTAGTCATGCGACCCCATGACCAAAAAGTCATGGGTTGGACTCTTTTGAGGTGGGGTCGGTCACACCTATTTAGGCATGCAACCCTACCCTCATATTTGACTATTTTTGAGTTAAACTTCATACCTGGTCCTATGGTTTCTTCACGCACTTGGTCAACTTGGTTCGACCATGATAGGTAGACCTGGTACAATGTGGTAAGACCGGTTAGTTCGATACGGGTCTTACAGCAGTAATTGACTGACTTGTGAGGTTGGCCCAGATGGAGAATCTGATTCCAAATCTCTTGTCGCATGTCCTCAGTCAAGGTGTCCCTATCCTTAGGACCCCAGAACACCACTTCCCCATCCATGGAAATGTCCAACAACCCAGCCAGCTGTGTAGTGCTGAAGGAAATATCTCCACCTCCTACCTGACATGAGATGCAAAGGTCTCACACTTCATCCCCCCCATCCAAAACACCCTCGACCTATAAGTTGCAATAGAACAACCACATTAGGTCAGGCCTAGTCACTATCTGTATCTAAAGCATGGAAGACCATCCCACGGCATCAAAAGTCACTCTCACGTCGAACTGTTCCAACCACCTGAAGATCTGCCTCTACCAACTTGTTTTTAAATTTCAGGTACACTCGTTAGGCTTCTAGGGAGCGGAACAGTGCCTCATCAAACGCTGGAGGGTTACCACCTCTTGGTCGTTTGATGATAGTCTTCCTTGGACCCATTGACCTGCAACTAAAAAATGCAACCAATGAAAAATTGGTTCAAATACTTAGACTATACCTAAAAACCTTTAATAGGACTCTAAAATGACCAAAATCTAAAAAAGAAGGCAAGATAACCATGACAAGGTGCATCTTTACTACATACAGCTAGAAACCAAGTGACCATGAGGGAATCTCAAGGAAAAATTAACAAAAAAAAAAAAAATACTCCAAATGGGTTCTTATTGATCAAAACTTGGGACAAAATTGATTTTTACATGAAAATCTTGGTGAATGTAAGAAGAAGTACGATTATGGAAGTAAAATGGTATGGGAACTACATTAAAAGCATTCAATCAAATTGGAATCATTAGAAAAAAGTTTAGTAGAAGAAAACTCAAGAAAGGAGTAAAACTAGGGTTTCTTGACTATTTCCAAACCCTAGAAAATGGGAGTTTATAGAGAAGAGATAAAAATCATATCTTGAGACGATGTTGACGAAGGATACTCGAGGCATGATCACCTAGTGAATCACTGGAGGCGAGAATGAGTCTCCGAAGGCAAAAATGAAGTCCCAACCGCCTAAGAGTGAAAATAAAGAATGAAGAGAAAAGTTAGAACACATGTCAATTTATAGAAAGGGAAAAATTTCCCTAACCGGTCGTGAATCCCGATGGAGGTTGGATCTAGTGCTGCGATCGATGCCCCCTCCAACTAGAAATTGTATGCCCTCAGGATGTAACAAGACGGACAATCGATCACGCGATTGTAATGATCGGCGTTGCAATCAGGAAGTTCCAGAAGTCTTAGGTTGGAATCTCGGACGCAGTCCTGGTTGGAATTAGTAGACTCTGGCACTGCAACCGGGTGGACTTTAAACTTAATTAACTGTTGAATCATAACATTGAATGCGCTTGTATTTGGTGTCTATTCATGCATGTTTTAATTCATTTATTCTTACACTATTTTACAGTAGAACATGTTACTAACCATATTGGGAACCGTTTTAGGAATCGTCACAGTTACCAATGGCACCGTATACCCATTCCACACTATGAATCAATGAAAATCAGGATAATCAGCCAACAGAGGAATTAGATGATGGGTCGAATCCTAGTGGAAACCAACTAACTGGTACACCGCAGGAAGAAATCACCCAGCACAAAACTGTGCTACCCCTGCCACCAGAAGCTACACCTATCGACATTCCGTCAATTATGAGAAATTTAGCTCGAACCTTGGGTCAAGAGCAAAGGGATGTGCTAAGGGAACAACAGCGTAAAAATGAGGTAAATAAGCTGAAGTTCCTAGAGGATCTGAGGGCCAGTCTAACACCAGCACTGGCACAACATGTAAGACCCGCACTCCACTAACTTGGTCTAACCGTGTCATGCCAGGTCTTCCCATCATTGCTGGACTAAGTGGACCGACCGTGTGAAGGTGGATCACAAAACCAAGTACGAATCGAGTTAAAATGCTCAAAAGTATACGTAGGGTCACATACCTGGGTAGGTAAGGTTGACCATATGAAAAGAAATAATGCTCACTGATCAATGACCCTATGGTCAATGTTTTTTACCCTACGGTCGACGAATTCTGCGACCGTAGGCCATTGATCATGAGACCCCGGACCAGATTCCGAGTTGAAAACTTTCCTAATATAAGGGAAATTTCTTTCCTAATGTTGGAGAACTCTATATGGAGAATTATTCTCTATATAAAGGACGTCCCTCAATCTTTTTCACTCTTTTAGAACATTAATAAACCCTAGAGGAAGAGAAGGAAAGGAAGGAGAATAAGAGAAGACTAAGGAGAAGGTTTTGCTGAGAAGATTTTAACTCTCTACCATAGGCAAAGGTATGAACCTAATCCCTGAAGATGTAAATTCTATGGAATAAGGCTTCTATGGGGGATTGGAGATGTCAAACTAGTATGATCCATGTGATTCTTTGAGTAAATCCCAAGGCTAATCAAGAGGGGTGAGTTTGGTGATAATGGTTGATGAAAAACAACGAATGATGACCATAGGATAACCTTAGTATGAACCCAAGAGAAAAGCCGAGGAGTTGACCCAAGAAGAACTCGAATTGAATGTAGTTGGGAAGTCTTAAGGTCACAGCTACGGTCGACCATAGCATGACCAGCATGATCAGAGGATCGACCATAGGCATTCGGGAAGATTTCAGAAACCATATGGTCGCAGCTACGGTCGCACCATATGTGACCGTAGGGTATCGACCGTAAGCAGTAAGGTCGACACAGTATGAGACCATAGGACCAATCAAACACATATCAATGCTCTATTTCGATTTCTGACTACTATAACATATTACATATGAACCTTAACTTAAATTCATATAACTTTTAGGTTATTAAATCAATTCAAAGAGAATTACAAGGCTTGGAAGGAGATCAAGTTTTGCTAACAGGTGAGGGAACAAGACCTAAACTAATTAGATAATAACAAACTGTTTATTTATTTAAGTCCAATTGCATGATTGATTTTATGTTTGTATGTTTGTAATATGCATCTCACATGTCACCAATATTTCTGCTATTACTACTCATGTATATTTATTTCTGTCTATTTATAATATGATGACAATGATGATGCTAGGAATAGGCATGTGATTATGTGTGTGTGTGATTAGTGTGCTTGATGCGAGTGGAGCATTAGGGGGAGGACATGGCATGGTGGTCTTGACCTGGTCACCAAAGTCTAGCTCTATCTCTACTCAAGTCTTGTTCACTGACATCGTCGTATTACCATTAGCTTAGCAGAACTATTACGTCGTAGGGCATCAGGGGAGGTGGTCTCAGACCATGTAGTTTTTTACTCTATCGGGGGGCCTTAGCTCTATCTCAATGGACGTATTGAGGGATGCTGGGGTGAGGCCTTGGATACACTGGATGACATTTAAGATTGGTTAGTTGCAAGCCTAGTTTGCAAGCCCTCGCCAATAGGGGCTTACGTGTTGGTATGGGTAGGGCATCAGGGGAAGTGTTGGCGGTGTTTGATCCAGACACTTTAGCTTTATCTCTATTCCATGGTGGGTGTATGTGGGACGGAAATGGTGTTTGATCCATTGGGCAGATTCACACACTTGTGTATAGAGTGCGGAGCCACCAAACCTTTCTATAGCATATTGCAAACTTAAAAACCAGACCAAAGATATGAATTGAATGCATATATATGTTTGTTGCATTGTTTTGTTTGCTCACTGAGCCATGATGTGTGCCCAGACCATCCGTTTTGCCCCCCCCCCCCCCAAGATGTTGTCCTCTACTAGGATATGGGACAATACATGGAAATTAGTTTTCCTAATAGGTCGGATCCAATGGTCCTCGACCCTTTCACTACTACCTACTAAGAATCCGCACATCACAGTCACAATCAATCATAGTGTAGATGCAATGCATGCAAAAGAGACAAATATTCGATGACATGTTATTGAATGTAAATACAGGCATGCAGCATCATTCATCAGCATATATATATATATATATATATATATATATATATATATATATATATATATATATATATATATATATATATATATATATATATATATATATATATCAAACACACCAAAATTAGGTCATGGTTCTATTCCTCACCTAATATCACTTAGTTGCAATAATCCACACTAGAACAATCGGGTGTTCTACACCTATACAAGGTGTGGAATCATTAGTTAGGAGTTCTACATTATTTATTCTCTATTTATATAAGTCTGGGGCTTATTGGTGGTTACATCGATCGCTACTATCTTGACCGAAATAGCATCTGACAAAGGTCTTAGTATTCTGTGAATGGTCGGTCGTTATGTCGGCTCTTACAAAGCATCGACTATGATTGCGTTCAGTCACCTCCAATGACCTTTTGGAACCAGTCGTTCGTTATGCCGGTTCTTACAGAGCATCAACCATGATAGAGTCCAGCTCTTGGTAGGAAGGTTGTCTAAACCGTTTAACTTGGTCGGTCGCTTGGATTTGGCTTCTAACTTACCAATCGACTCTGCTCCTAGGCTTTTCTTTCAGGGATCTTCGAGTTTTCTTGGACGGAGACTTTGTTATTGGCCTTAAGGTCCTGTATTAATCATCATCAACAAGAGGCTTTCCCCCCTTCTTATACCAGTTCACTTGCCTTAAACCTCACCCTTTCATATTCCTCACTTTCTATTGAATTCCTTCTCTACTAGGGGTTCCTTCATCATCTTACTATTTGGATCTAATATAAACTAAATGGCTTTGTTCTACATGGTGATTCCAACATGAGAGTATGAAGTATTACCTGCAACGAAGGTCAAATGGTGAGAACGAGAGCTTGATGACTTCGACAACACTTGCAGGCTTTCTCCTTTCCTCCTTCTCTTTCTTCTCTCCCCTCTTTTTCCTTCCCAGCAATACTCTGTCTCAGAAAACATGTTAGAGATTTTGTGTAATGAGTATATATCCATATGAAAGAGAAGCCTAGTAGGGTTCAACTCCTCAGTTTCTTTCCTTGGGTGCAACTCTACCAGAGGTGGGAAACGATAGGGGGAAGCCATGTGTCATAGAATTTGAGGGAAGTCAGGAGTTCCTTCTTCCTAACTGACTCTAAGGTTGTTTTATTTTATATGAGACTCTAATGGGTCATTTTAGGATAAGGGAATATTCCCAATAACCTTCTGGCATCATTCCAACTCATCCCATTCTCGAATACAGATTTTATGCCTAGGTAGATCGATGCTGGTGGATCTTACTGGCTTAGGTTTCTCGACTGGCCATATCATTCGCCACCAGTGTAAAGGGCCTTGTTGGCACTTTTTTTTATTTCTTTTTTGGTTTGGTCCACCAACGGTCCAATCTAGTTCTTATTAATGACTTATGAACCTATTCAGTGTACGGTGGAAAACCCTCCTAGCACAATAGAAATCCTATTAAATCGGGGTTTCTGGGTGCGGGTTTTACAAGTAAGGTGTTAGGTACTGGTATGGGGTTGGGGACGAGGGAGGTAACCTAGCGGTGTTCTTTGGAGCTTCTTCGACTAGGGCCAACCTGTACCAAACCCATGATTGGGATGTCGCGTGGCTTTACCAGGGCTATTGGAGTAGGCTGGTAACTGTCTAAACACTCTCCTGCATGGAGGTTATATTCAGCTTCGGGGAAGTGTGGCTAGGCCTTACCTTAGCACATGACAAATATTACCAGACCAGTGAATTGAATACTATCTCATGCATTATTATTTGTTTGCATATTGTATTACTCATTGAGCTCCAGTTGGCGAGCTCACCCTTTTTTTCTAGATTTTGCTGCAGGTCTACTATGGCTGATTTTGTAGAGCTTTTCTTTATGATACTGGTGATTTTGGTGACAAGTGGACGATGTTCATAACTTGGATTACTTGTTATACTTGTGTCTATAGAGGCCAAGATTGATTTGATAAAGTGCTGATTTAGTAGCTTTGATCAGACATGTTGTCTAATACCTATGTGTTCTTATGTTTTATTTGAAGTAGTACATTATGTCTTGAGTTTTGTTGAAACAGAATAACACATGTTACTATTGTATAAATATCATTTAGAATCCATCAGTATTGATACTCGGAGTTTATTTAAGTCTTCTGCTGTATTTTACATTATATTCTGATTACATGGTGATTAATGTGTTTATGGGATGCGGTGGTGTGATGTGTGCCCTACGTTGTGATCCTGGCGGTTAATAGGACAGCAGTAAGCATTCTATTTACAGCCCTAGCATGTGCCAAAAGAAAAGAAAAATTTTAGGGTGTGGTAGTTACCGCCAGATAGAGCAACAAAATTCATGATAGATCTGCTACCAGGATAAGCACCAGTATCCAAGGCTCCATACAGAATGGCACCTACCGAATTAAAGGAATTAAAAGTGCAGCTACAAGAGTTATTGGACAAGGGTTTTATCAGACCTAGTATATCTCCTTGGGAAGCACTTGTATCATTCGTGAAGGAGAAGGATGGTAGTGTATGGCTGTACATAGATTACCGTAAGTTGAACAAGCTCACTATCAAGAACAGGTATCCACTACCGCTATAGATGATTTGTTTGACCAACTTCAAGGTGTCGTCGTGTTCTCAAAGATCAATCTCAGATCGGGGTACCATCAGTTGAAGATCAAGGAGAGTGACATACCTAAAACTGTCTTTCAGACTAGGTACAGATACTATGAATTTCTGGTCATATCATTTGGATTGACCAATGCTCCTGCCTCGTTCATGGAACTAATGAACCAAGAGTTTCATGATATGCTGGATACTTTGGTCATAGTCATTGATGATATCGTGATCTATTTTAAGTATAAAGAGGAGCACAAGATACATTTGTGTCAAGCACTGCAAAGGTTACGAGAAAAGACTATATGCTAAGTTCATAAAGTGCGATTTCTGGCTAAAAGAAGTGGTTTTTCTAGGTCACGTAGTATCAGTAGAAGGAATTAAGGTGGACCCCAATAAAATTGAAGCCATTGTAAACTAGGAAGCACTTAGTTACAGAAATTCAGAGCTTCTTGGGTTTAGCCAGGTACTACCGTAGGTTTGTGGAAGACTACTCCAGGATCGTAGTACCTTTGACTAAACTAACCAAGAAAGGGGAGAAATTCATTTGGTCAAACTAGTATGAAAGAAGTTTTCAAACTCTGAAGAATAGGTTGGTCCCCCATATTGACCAGTCCAAGACCAGATGAACCATTCACTCTATATACAAATGCCTCTAAGTTAGGCCATGCGTACTTATGTAAGGAGATCAAGTCATAGCCTATGCCTCGAGGCAACTGAAGAAGCACGAGGAAAACTACCCTACTCACGACCTAGAGTTAGCAGCGGTGGTCTTTGCTCCTAAGGCATAGAGACACTACTTATATGGAGAAAAGTTTCAGATCAAGTCCGATGACAAGAGCCTTACCTATTTATTTACTCAAAAGGACTTGAATATGAGACATTGGAAATGGGTGGTAACTATTGAAGGATTATGATTGTGAAATCTTGTATCACCTTATTAAAAGCAAACATCGTAGCTGATGCTTTAAGTAGGAAGAGTTTAACCATACTAGAGGAAGGGATCGGATCATACCTGGTACAGCCAGTACAAACCAGCACTCGAAGGAAAACACAAAAGAAACTCGATGTGTCAGAAGACTCCTTAAGACATAAGGTGATCTATAAACTCGCAAACCTCTTTGCAGCCTTGCAAATAAAGGCAAAACTAGTTATAGAAGTAGTGAAAGAACTACCAACCGACCCCTACCTCAGAACTCTAAGGGAGGATCTCCAACAAGGGAAACCAGACCTTAATTTTGTCCATACTAAATACGGTGCTCTTACATTTTAAGGGAGAGTCTGTATACCTGCAATGGCTACTGATATCAAAGAAAGAATCATCAAGGAAGCACATAATGCTCCTTATTCAGCTCACTCAGGCAGTGCCAAGATGTACCATGTCCTAAAGAAGACAGTATGGCGGAGAGGGATGAAGGTGGATGTGGCCAATTTTGTATATAAGTGCTTAACTTGTCAACATGTGAAGGCAGTCCGAAAAAAACCTTCAAGAATACTTCAACCACTTCAAGTACCCGAGTGAAAATGGGACTATATCACTATGGACTTCATCACCAACCTACCCTAAACACCTAGAGCTGTGGATGTTGTATGGGTAATCATTGATAGACTCACCAAGACAGCCAGATTCATAGCAATCCATCCATAATATACCTTGGACAAACTGACTTGATTGTACATAAACCAATAGTTCGTCTACACGGTGTGCCTCGAAGCATAGTGTCAGACAGAGAGCCCTGATTCACCTCTAAGTTTTGGGAAGGTCTACAATGTGCAATGAGCACAAAGCTGAAGTTCAGTATAGCATTTCATCCTTAGACAGATGGTCAGTCAGAGAGAATAATCCAGATCCTAGAAGACATGCTTCATGCATGTGCAATCAACTTCAAGGGAGCATGGGATGAAAAATTATCTCGGATGGTGTCACACCCCAATTCTGGACTAACCAATGATGTGATGAACCATCATAAGAACCAACAGTTCAAACCAGGATTTTACATAGGCTATGCCAACCATGTTAAACCAAAACATATTCCATAGTAATAATCAGAGATATTTGAGTAAATAACAGAAGTTTTATTAATAATGAACTGAGTTCTAACATGATAAATAATTACATAAACCAATTATCTCCAAGTAACCAAAACATAATTAATACATATTACTAGTGTCAAAATATGGAAATAAAACACTAAGTGTAACCATGGTTGAAAGACCCACACTCCACTAACCCAGTCTAATCGTGTTCTGCCAGGTTTTCCCATCATTGTTGGACCAAGTGGACCGACTATGTGAAGTAGGATCACAAACTAGGTATGAAAAATTGACTCAACACTCTAAGAACTATGCGTATGATCAAATACCTGGGTAGGTATGGTCGATCATACAGTAAGAAACTAAGATCACAGACCAATGACCCTACGGTCGATGTTTTCGACCCTATGGTTGACGGATTCTGCCATCGTATGTCCGACCGTAGGACCCCAAATCAAACTCCAAATTTGAAAACTTTCCTAATTTAAGGAGGATCTCTTTCCTATTACTAGAAAACTCTATATGGAGAGTTTTTCTCTATATAAAGGCGTCCCTCAACCTTTTTCACTCTTTTACAACATTAGTAAACCCTAGAGGAAGAGAAGGAAGAGAATGAGAAGGAGAGAAGGCTAAGGAGAAGGTTTTACTGAGAAGATTTTAGCTCTCTACCATAAACAAAGGTATGAACCTAATCTCTAAAGATGTAAATTCTATGGAATAAGACTTCTATGGGGGATTGGAGATGTCAAACTATTATGATTCATGTGATTCTTGAGTAAATCCCAAGGCTAATCATGAGGGGTGAGTTTGTTGATAATGGTTGATGAAAAACTACTAATGATGACCATAGGATAACCTTAGTATGAACCCAAGAGAAAAGCCGAGGAGTCAACCCAAGAAGAACTCGGATTGAATGTAGTTTGTGACCAGAAATCATAAGGTCGTAGCTACAGTCGACCATAGCATGACCATAGCATGATCAAAGTATCGATCATCGGCATTCGAAAAGAATTCAGAAACCATATGGTCGCAGGGTATGGTCGCATATAGTGCGACCATAGGGTATTGACCGTACGAGGTAAGGTCGACATGACATGTGACCATAGGGTCTATCAAACATCTATCAGCGATCTGTTTTGATTTTCGACTACTGTAACACATTAACATGAATCCTAACTTAAATTTATGCAATTTTTAGGTCATTAAATAGATTCAAAGAGAATAAATCAAGTTTTGCTAACACGGAGATCGATTTCGATCGGACAGTTTGGGTGCCTAACCCCTTCCCATAATCGTAACCTGACGCTTACCCAATCTCTAATGGATCAGAAATCCAATCTAAGGGTCATGAGTCAATCGAAGTCTTACCTTGGGGTGAGATTTCACATTTCTAAGGTCCTAGACCTTAATCTAGGTGGCGACTTCCAAATAAGATTACGATCTTTGTCCTCATAGAATGTTTAGGAAAAACTCAAGCTGAAGGTAATAATAACGTAGTTTATTTCATAACTATGCCCAACTATAGTATAGCTATAGAAGAACTACATTATGTAAAATTAGAAGTACAAACTAGGGGATTCGATATGATAGACAATGTGAAAAATTTAAGCATAGAAACAAGAATATATTATGAATTACATGTAAATAATGATATTGATGAAAAAATCAAAACTAATGCACCAATAGAAATTAAAGCAAAAAGCAGATTAGTAGTCATGAAACCCATGAAAATTAAAGCTCCTGACGATATAGAATGGACCATAGAGCCAGAATTATGTATAGAATATCATGATGAAGTAAGCACCAGTTATGAATATGCAGGTAAATGAACGAGTTTTAGTTTTAATAAAACTAAGAGAAAAACAATGATAATAGAAGAAAGTTATTTAGAAGAAAATATAGATACTAATAAAATAGAAGTTGAAAATAACCTAAAAGAAAGATTAGAAATGTATAGAGAAGAATTTCTAAATTCTATTTTCACTCTAAATAAAGAAACTATGAAACAGGATGTAGAAATTAATAAAGTCAATAAGGTGGGAGATAATATTAATCTTCCAAATCCACAAGAAAGCACAGCAACGTCGCAAGTAACATGGGTACCGGTAGTATATGATAATTTGGAAATCAATAGTGGAAGTGGAAAGACAACCTCAGGAGAACCAAATTATAGAATAGAAATCAGTTTATAGAAACATACAGAACTAAACCACTTGAAGCTATAGATCAAAATGGAAAGTGGTTAGATCTAGATAATATAGAAGATCAGAAAACCTTGGTAGATCAGTGGGAAAAGAGTATGGAAATAATGTCTGGATTATTTAGTGATCAAACTAAACAAGAAATGTATGAATATTTAAAAGCTAGTCTAAGAGGAAACATAGCCAACTGGTTTAAAGGATTAGAAAAAGTACCTACTCAAATAGCTTGGAAGAACACTCATTACAATGAAACAGTGACTGATCATGTAGGACCCAAGGAATTTACTAATTATATAGAGAAAAGTTATGTAAGAATAGATATAGAAGAAGAAGAAGCTCCAAAATGGAGGTTTAAATTAGAACAACTAAAAACCTATAAAATAAAATATTTAAAAGAATGAATGGCAACCTATGAAAATTATTATATGAATTTATTTAGGTTAGAACAACCTCCAAGCTTAGAATCTTTCTTTAACAAATTACCAGATCCCTATAATGAAGCCATAACAAAAGCCTATAAGGAAGAAATGACAAAATTAGGTTATGAAGATAACCTTGGAAAAAGAAAACTCTTTATACGAAGATATATAGCAAAATTATGTAGTTAGACAAAACAAATACGAAAATTAGAACAAGCAATTCAAGACCGAGATGAAGGTCTTAGACAGGTGTGTAGACGAAGTATGGAATTAGCACCAGCTTTCGGTTGGTATAAAAGTAAAAAAGAAAAAGAAAAATAAATTTTATAATAAAAAGAAGTTCAAAAGGTTTAGGAGAAGCAAAACCTATAAGTTATGGAACAAAGATAAAAATAGAAATAAATGGAAGAAAAATTGATAAATATTTTCGAAAAAAGAGATTCAATAAGTCAAATACCAAACCTAGAGATCATAGTAAACTTACATGTTACATATGCAAACAAAAGCGACATATAGTTACAAATTGTCCAGAAAAAGGAAAACAAAATAATCGTGAACAAAATAAAGTAGAACGATTAATAGAATTAGCCGAAAAAAATCAGTTAGAACTAATAGAGTATAGTTCTGACGAAGAAAATAATGTCTATTCTTATACTTTTGAATCTGATAACATTAGAGAAGATACTGTCTACTCCCTTAATGAGTTCTCTAATTCTGAAAGTGATTGCTCCGGCAATGAATGTAGTTGTAGTGGCTGTGAAACTAATTTTATGCAAAAAGAAATAGAGCCATTTTCCATGGGAAACAGATGAATTCTGCTTAACTTATAAAACATCGTGTTTTATGTATCCAAACAGGTCCGAACAAAAGAGATATTGGAAAAATTGTTTCAAATTTGATCGAAATAAAGAACTATACCAGCTACTAACCGGACAAAACTTAGAGGATATTTACAAAACTAGACAACAAAATGGACCTGACCTGAATGCCCTGACCTTCAATTAGTATACAAAAATATAATCACAAGTGCCAACAGTAGTTATATCAATGTAGATCTTACATTCCCTGGCTATAAACCCTTTAGAGTTCATGCGTATATAGATAGTGGAAGTTCCTTCTGTAATGGTAAGGCTAACCTCCTTCCTCCTTCCTCCTTATATGTGGCAACAAGTCGAACGACCAAAATATGGCCAGTTTGCTAATGGTAATTTACATAAATATGATACCGTAGCTTATAATGTGCCTATTTCCATAGCCAATCATCAATTTTTAATTACTGAAATTTGGCAACAAGACCATGGTGGTTGTGATCTACTGTTAGGAAACATATTTCTATAAAAATATCACCCTTTTTGCCAATATTTAGATCATACCACTCTAGGGCAGCCTCCTCACTTAGTTAGCACTCCCCTTTAACGGCCTGCTTATATCATTCTTGATACTCTAAACTTGTGGACCTCTTTACTTTTAGATCAGAGTTCTACAGCAAGCATGGTGGACCATGCCCACAAACAGATAGAAAAAACTCCAGCTTTAAAATGTACAGAAAAAAATGATACAGATGAATTTGAAAAATATTTAGAAATAGAGTCTATAGGATAATGTAAAATAACAGATTTAGAAACAATAGAATCTATAGACATAGAAGATAATCTCGAATATAAAATAATGGAACATTACAATAATCTAAGGATAGAAGAAATTGTTAAAAAAACAATATGAAAATGAGAGTAGAGAAAATTTAAAAGAAAATTTTAGTGAAGACCCTCAAAAACTATGGGAAAAAGATAAAGCCAGAGCAGAGCTAATTATGATAGATCCTAGTAGAATAATTAGACCAAAAGAAGTATTAGTAAATCAAGAAGATTTTCAAGAAATAAAAACACAGTATAAAGAACTAAAAGAAGCTAGACTAATTAGAGAAAGCACTACTCCTCATAACAGCCCAGCCTTCGTAGTAAGAAATCATGCCGAAATCCTTAGGGGAAAAGCTAGGATGGTAATCAACTATAAAGAATTAAATGATAATATAAAGTTTGATGGCCATAGAATACCTAATAAGGATAGATTAATAGAAAGAGTAGTGGAAAGTAAATGGTTCAGTAAATTTGATTGTAAATCAGGTTATTGGCAAATAAGAATGGCTGAAAATAGCATAGAATATACAGCGTTTAATATAAACAATAAATTTCAGTATGAATGGCTGGTAATGCCATTTGGGCTTAAAAATGCCCCACAAATATTCCGACGAAGAATGGATAATATATTCAAAGATCATAACGCTTATAATATAGTTTATATAGACGACATTCTTGTTTATAATAAAACCATTGAAGAACACAGAGAACACTTAAAACAAATAGCAGAAAGTATTAAAAATCATGGTTTAATTATTAGTGCAAAGAAGGCTAAACTATATTAGGAAAAGATATATTTTTTAGGCCTGGTAATAGATTCAGGAGAAATAGAGTTACAGCCTCATGTTTTAGAAAAAATAGAAAAATTCAATAACAAAATTTCTAATGTAAAACAATTACAGAGATTTCTAGGCCGTTTGAATTATGTGGGAGATTTCATACCCAGATTAGCAGAATTAAGGGCAACCTTAGGGTTAAAGCTCAAAAAGGGATACAAATGGAAGTGGAACAAAGAAGATGAAGATAGAATTATACAAATAAAAGAGATTTGTAAAAATTTGCCCAAATTAAGGTTACCAAAAGAAGAATATTTTATGATTATTCAAACAGATGCCTCAGATTACTATGGGGCTGTAGTTTTATTAACCAGACCCAGAGGACAAATAAATGAGGTTGCTTGTAGGTATGTTTCGAGGACCTTTTCTACCACACAGCAAAATTGGTGTACATTCGATAAAGAACTTTGGGCTATTCTACATGCCTTAAATAAATTTGTTGTTTTTGTAATACAAAATAAATTTTTGATTTGCACAGATTGTAAATATTTTGTAGGATTTAAAAATAGAAAATTAAGGAAAGTTAAAAACAAACTACAGTATTGGCAAACAAAACTACATAGATACATCAATGATGTAGAACATGTCCCTGGAGAAAAGAACTCCTTAGCAAATGCTCTTACAAGAAAAATGGTAGGAAAAGAAGAAGGTGTAAAAAACAATGAAGATAGTGATTAAACAAGATATGTTTTAGATGACCAGAACCTTTGGTCAGTTAGGTTTTCTAACTTTTGCTTAACTGGTACAGGAGATTCATGGCACAAACAATCTATCCATTCAATCCCCTCAACTCTGGAAAGGAAGAAGATATCATCAACAGTAGGGTTCCATTGAGAAGAGATTATAGGGGAAGAACTACAAATACAAACTGCAATCTGTTTGAGCTATCCCTATTAGCTCATGTCTTGTCCCTAGGCTTCGGCTTGCTTCTAAATGATCAGGCAGGACACTGTTTCCTAACTAACCTAGTTTTTAGCCTAGAAGCCTACTTTAATTGGAATGCATTCCATAAACGAAAAATAGCAAAAGGGAAACAACAGTCTAAAGATCTGGTTAGGACCAAACAGATTAATTTGATTGACCTTAACGACCTGCATTTAGAATAGCCCAAGTCTACATCAGTTTCAGCTTCCAATCTTAGAACTCTAGAGGCCTTTAAACTTTCTTCTGGAATAACCATGGAAGAACATGCCAATTTAGTGTCAAAGAAGCATGCTGAGTTGGCCGAACAAGTCATGAACCAATACACTACCTTTTATAAAAACATAGATCGAGTTGTTAAAGGAGACTTAGTGTACAAGCATGCATATAGGATTAAAGACAAGTTAGGACCCAACCATCTCTCATTTGCCATAAACTTAGTTAGGGGGACCGAAGAAGATTTTAATGACCTTTTTGAATTTGAATTTTTAAAACGAGTTCTAGTTCATCCCAACATTATAATTGATAAAATCCACAACAAACAGTTGCAAAGGGTTTTTCGAGATGCCTTCAAGGAATACCCAGGGAAATCCATTAGAATCAAGATAATAGCAGCCCTAGCTTTAGCATTAACAGAACATTCTAAGGAGTCTATCAGCACCATTTTCAAAACTACCATAAACCTTGTCCGACTGGGGTACTCTTACAAAATGCTGCCAGCCTCCCTTGAAGAACCTGAAGAAGAATTCAAGTCTCTAAAAATAACAATAGAGACTGACCAGAAGAGAAGAAGAGTTGAAAAACTGGTAAAGAGAAGAAGCTTGAATAAACTCTTCCATACCGGTACAAAACATATTACGAAGACCACGAAATCATAAGCCAAACCAGCTGGACTACCAAAGTAAGATGGCTGGAAGGGTTTGGAACAGATGAGCCTACAAAAGTACAAGAAGATATAGAGAGACTACTACAGGAAGAAGAAGCAGAGAAGAAAATGTACTATGATCTACTTTGCAAACAAGGCAAAACAGAATCGTCCGGTGACGAGTTCGAAGCAACCCTTCAAAGATACCAGAATAGGCAAGAAGTCACAGATGATCCAGATGCATCCGATTACGATCCGGATGACGTAGAAACACATAATATAGACAACATGGCCGAACCATAATGTGGCCCAACCAGAAAAAGAATAAAATGGCGTCTTTGTGGATGGACCATAAGGAATCTGGCTTGGCTTTAATCCCGACATCAGGGATACTTTAGGCAATAAAAGAGACTCGGAACAAAATGGTGGGACCCAACATATGGTGTACTGGCAGAAGCATCTTTCAAAAGAGAAAAGGAAACTTGATTCACTGACACCAATTCGTGTTCACGTGATCAAGCAACAGCCTATGTCGAGGCCACATTGGCAACCTTATCAAGATCTAATTGGTGGAGAATCTAGACGTTATCCAGTTGCGTATCAAAAGTCCGTGGTCGAACTGGCTATAAATAATGAAGCAAACTCCAGAAGAAGGCACCGATTATCTGAGAGGCATAGCGAGTGTTAAGGATATTCATCCTGCAACCTCTATTATTCTTTTGTAATCAACTTTGTAATTTTCTTTGTTTTCATTTTCTTTCCTCTTAAGCCGACAATCTGTGTCGGAGAAGAGTGTCGGAAGTCTGAGTACGACTATTGCTCACGGTGAAGTCTGAGTAACCGAATTGCTGTAACCGAGCACTCTGACGGTGTGATTTCAGAGTTACTTATATGTTTAAAGATTTGTGTTGTAATTAGTTATTATTATGAATAAAGAGTAATTTCCTTGAGTTCTTCTTAAGATATTTGTCTTCTACCAAGGTGTACGTATAACATTTTTAAGCTTTCTTTGAAAATTGTGAGAAAGGCCGAGAAAGACTAAAAGCCCAAGAGGGGATGCTGTTTAGTCAAGGTCTTTTAAGTGAAGACTAATGTCTTTCTGTGTGAGAGACTGCCGAGCTTGAAAGTACCTACATGGGAAAATTCCGCAACAATGAAAGAAGGTTTAAAAATAATTTTTTATAGGTAAGACGGATCTTAAGAGAATTCCTTTAACTTAATTAACAAAGAACTAAACTATAATTACTTTTCGGACCAAGTAAGGAAAGGTAAGTATACCATAAAAAGTAGTCAATTTGCTTTTCTTGTCTTTTCTTTATGCTTTATTGTCTTTTCTCTTTTGTTTTATTTTTCATTGAGTAGTCACATCAGCCTAAACACAAAAGAAGAGAGAAGAAGAATGCCTAGAAAAGATATAAAAAAAAGATATAAAAGAGTTTTGCTAGAAAAAAGAGGAGTAATTGAGTCTAATTTGTGGGCCCCAGAGTCACTTCGGGTTGAAACTTGCACCCGTAGTCTCAATGGAATTGAACCAAAAAATTACTTAACTGCCCTTGGTATTGGTAGGATCAACTAGGTCAAAGCTTGGTAAAAAAAAAACCTTAAAATAAGTGGTTTTTTTATTTTATTATTAAGGTCCATTAATTTGAAAATGATTTATTTTACCAATACCCATCTCCAAACAGATTTCACAAATTAGTCTTTGTCCAAATTGGTCTTTGACTTTCATACAACATAAATGTTTGGTTAAAAAACCTTAAAATAAGTGATTCCTTTTATTATTAAAGTCCATTTATTTGAAAATGATTTATTTTACCAATACCCACCTCCAAACAGATTTCACAAATTATTCTTTGTCCAAATTTGTCTTTGACTTTCATATAACGGAAAAATACTTCTAAAAAAAGCTTCCAACGACATTGAAATCGATAAATTAGGATTTACTATTTTAAATTTATGAATTTTTAAACATTTCAAGGATAATATTTAAAATTGATATTATTTTTTAATCGGTTCCAACAAAGAGTACCTGTAGTGGGTAATGTGTTAAACTGAAACCCTGAGTAATTTTGTAAATTTCCAATAAAGAATAGGATATATCAAATTTTAATTATAAAATTTGACACATGAACAGTTTAAACTATTCTCTAAATATTAAATTCTCAAATTTTCACATCACTTTTCCACCAGACACTAAGCACAGTTAAGTGTGTTGTTCATAAATTCTATGGTGCAAAGGGTGTCCACATATTTTTTGACTTTTTTTTAAATTAAATTTACCTTTTATAAACCACAAGATATAATGAAAGTGAGATCAAATATATCATGCAAAAGCCCTTGCTTTAGCATGGTACACGTTGTCCTATCTCCTCCTAGAACAAAATTTTCTCGCAAACCAAGTAGTAGAAATATTAACCAGACCCAGAGGACAAATAAATGAGGTTGTTTGTAGGTATGCTTCAGGGACCTTTTCTACCACACAACAAAAATGGTGTACATTCGAGAAAGAACTTTGGGCTATTCTACATGCCTTAAATAAATTTGTTGTTTTTGTAATACAAAATAAATTTCTGATTCGCACAAATTGTAAATATTTTGTAGGATTTAAAAATAGAAAATTAAGGAAAATTAAAAACAAACTACAGTATTGGCAAACAAAACTACATAGATACATCAATGATGTAGAACATGTCCCTGGAGAAAAGAACTCCTTAGAAAATGCTCTTACAAGAAAAATGGTAGGAGAAGAAGAAGGTGTAAAAAACAATGAAGATAGTGATTAAACAAGATAAGTTTTAGATGACCAGAACCTTTGGTCAGTTAGGTTTTCTAACTTTTGCTTAACTGGTACAGGAGAATCATGGCGCCAACAATCTATCCATTCAATCCCCTCAACTCTGGATAGGAAGAAGATATCATCAACAGTAGGGTTCCATTGAGAAGAGATTATAGGGGAAGAACTGCAAATACAAACTGCAACCTGTTTGAGCTATCTCTATTAGTTCATGTCTTGTCCCTAGGCTTCAGCTTGCTTCCAAATGATTAGGCAGGACGTTGTTTCCTAACTGACCTAGTTTTTAGCCTAGAAGCCTACTTTAATTGGAATGCATTCCATAAACGAAAATTAGCAAAAGGGAAACAACAGTCTGAAGATCTGGTTAGGACCAAACAGATTAATTTGATTGACCTTAACGACCTGCATTTAGAATAGCCCAAGTCTACATCAGTTTCAGCTTCCAATCTTAGAACTCTAGAGGCCTTTAGACTTTCCTCTGGAATAACCATGGAAGAACATGGTAATTTAGTGTCAAAGAAGCATGCTGAGTTGGCCGAACAAGTCATGAACCAATACACCACCTTTTATAAAAACATAGATCGAGTTGTTAGAGGAGACTTAGTGTACAGACATGCATATAGGATTAAAGACAAGTTAGGACCCAACCATCTCTCATTTGCCATAAACTTAGTTAGGGGGACCGAAGAAGATTTTAATGACCTTTTTGAATTTGAATTTTTAAAACAAGTTCTAGTTCATCCCAACATTAGAATTGATAAAATCCACAACAAACAGTTGCAAAGGGTTTTTCGAGATGCCTTCAAGGAATACCCAGGGAAATCCATTAGAATCAAGATAATAGCAGCCCTAGCTTTAGCGTTAACAGAACATTCTAAGGAGTCTATCAGCACCATTTTCAAAACTGCCATAAACCTTGTCCGACTGGGGTACTCTTACAAAATGCTGCCAACCTCCCTTGAAGAACCTGAAGAAGAATTCAAGTCTCTAAGAATAACAATAGAGACTAACCAGAAGAGAAGAAGAGTTGAAAAACTGGTAAAGAGAAGAAGCTTGAATAAACTCTTCCATACCGGTACAAAACATATTACGAAGACCACGAAATCATAAGCCAAACCAGCTGGACTACCAAAGTAAGATGGCTGGAAGGGTTTGGAACATATGAGCCTACAGAAGTACAAGAAGATATAGAGAGACTACTATAGGAAGAAGAAGCAGAGAAGAAAATGTACTATGATCTACTCTGCAAACAAGGCAAAACAGAATCGTTCGGTGACGAGTTCGAAGCAACCCTACAAAGATACCAGAATAGGCAAGAAGTCATAGATGATCCAGATGCATCCGATTACGATCCGGATGACGTAGAAACACATAATATAGACAACATGGCCGAACCATAATGTGGCCCAACCAGAAAAAGAATAAAATGGCGTCTTTGTGGATGGACCATAAGGAATCTGGCTCGGCTTTAATCCCGACATCAAGGATACTTTAGGCAATAAAAGAGACTCGGAACAAAATGGTGGGACCCAAAATATGGTGTACTGGCAGAAGCATCTTTCAAAAGAGAAAATGAAACTTGATTCACTGACACCAGTTCGTGTTCACGTGATCAAGCAACAGCCTATGTCGAGGCCACGTTGGCAACCTTATCAAGATCTAATTGATGGAGAATCTAGACGTTATCCAATTGCAGATTTAAAACTATCTGAAGTCCGTGGTCGAACTGGCTATAAATAATGAAGCAAACTCCAGAAGAAGGCACCGATTATCTGAGAGGCATAGCGAGTGTTAAGGATATTCATCCTACAACCTCTATTCTTCTCTTGTAATCAACTTTGTAATTTTCTTTGTTTTTCATTTTCTTTTCTCTTAAGCCGACAACCTGTGTTGGAGAAGAGTGTCGGAAGTCTGAGTACGACTATTGCTCATGGTGAAGTCTAAGTAACCGAATTGCTATAACCGAGCACTCAGACGGTGTGATTTCAGAGGTACTTATATGTTTAAAGATTTGTGTTGTAATTAGTTATTACTATGAATAACGAGTAGTTTCCTTGAGTTCTTCTTAAGATATTTGTCTTTTACCAAGGTGTACGTATAACATTTTTAAGCTTTCTTTGAAAATTGTGAGAAAGGCCGAGAAAGACTAAAAGCCCAAGAGGGGATGCTGTTTAGTCAAGGTCTTCTAAGTGAAGACTAATGTCTTTCTGTGTGAGAGATTGCCGAGCTTGAAAGTACCTACATGGGAAAATTCCGCAACAACGAAAGAAGGTTTAAAAATAATTTTTTATAGGTAAGACAGATCTTAAGAGAACTCTTTTAACTTAATTAACAAAGAACTAAACTATAATTACTTTTCGGACCAAGTAAGGAAAGGTAAGTATACCATAAAAAGTAGTCAATTTGCTTTTCTTGTCTTTTCTTTATGCTTTATTGTCTTTTCTCTTTTGTTTTATTTTTCATTGAGTGATGACATCAGCCTAAACACAAAAGAAGAGAGAAGAAGAATGCATAGAAAAGATATAAAAGACTTTTGCTAGAAAAAGGAGTAATTGAGTCTAATTTGTGGGCCTCAGAGTCACTTCGGGTTGAAACTTGCACCCGTAGTCTCAATGGAATTGAACCAAAAAATTACTTAAATGCCCTTGGTATTGGTAGGATCGACTAGGTCAAAGCTTGGTAAAAAAAAAAACCTTAAAATAAGGGGTTTTTTTATTTTATTATTAAGGTCCATTAATTTGAAAATGATTTATTTTACCAATACCCATCTCCAAACAGATTTCACAAATTAGTCTTTGTCCAAATTGGTCTTTGACTTTCATACAACAAAAATGTTTGGTAAAAAAACCTTAAAATAAGTGATTCCTTTTATTATTAAAGTCCATTTATTTGAAAATGATTTATTTTACCAATACCCACCTCCAAACAGATTTCACAAATTATTCTTTGTCCAAATTTGTCTTTGACTTTCATATAACGGAAAAATACTTCTAAAAAAAGCTTCCAACGACATTGAAATCGATAAATTAGGATTTACTATTTTAAATTTATGAATTTTTAAACATTTCAAGGATAATATTTAAAATTGATATTATTTTTTAATCGGTTCCAACAAAGAGTACCTGTAGTGGGTAATGTGTTAAACTGAAACCCTGAGTAATTTTGTAAATTTCCAATAAAGAATAGGATATATCAAATTTTAATAATAAAATTTGACACATGAACAGTTTAAACTATTCTCTAAATATTAAATTCTCAAATTTTCACATCACTTTTCCACCAGACACTAAGCACAGTTAAGTGTGTTGTTCATAAATTCTATGGTGCAAAGGGTGTCCACATATTTTTTGACTTTTTTTTTAAATTAAATTTACCTTTTATAAACCACAAGATACAATGAGAGTGAGATCAAATATATCATGCAAAAGCCCTTGTTTTAGCATGGTACAGGTTGTCCTACCTCCTCCTAGAATAAAATTTTCTTACAAATCAAGTAGCAGGAATTTTTACCGGACTATCGTTAATTGGTGCAAAGAAGATTACTCACCCTCGAAACTCTAATTCCTTTTGTTGGTTCCTATGCCCCACCCCCGCTCTACCCGGCATCTAATTGATCCGATGCACAACATTAGACGATTTATGAGACGAAAACAGCAACAATCATTCCACCTCAATAATAAAAATTTTAGCAACAAGACATAAAGATATTTCCAATGAGTGTGTACTGGAATAATTGAATGGTGAGTTAAAAGAACGTTATAATTGATATATTTTTACCCACCTGTCTCATAATATTCCATTCATGCCGGACCGATACAATTGTGATAGTCGATCACTCCATCTTGTACACCGATATGATATCATAAATTAAAAAGGTATTTTAAAAAAAAATACTAAAATCTAAGTAGGATTTGTGAAGTCCTTGGAACTTGGAAGAAGGAGCAGATTCACATGAAACCGAGCTGTAGGAATATGCTGGAAATATTTTTTTTTTCCCTCTTTTAGCATGTTACGGGGTGTCTGAACTGCAATCTGTTAAAAGGTCAAGATGTGGATCAACTTAACCACGCAATAAAGTGGGTTATAAATTACAAACAGTGGCAGTCAATCAAAACAACTACTGATTATTAATTTTTTTTTTTTTTTTGGACCTTGTATTTTCTGGAAGAACTATTACTCAGTTTGCTAGTTTATAGTGAGTTCGCGAATGCACACTCAAAGAAAGAGAGAGGAGTAACGTGTTTTCTCCCCAGAAAACATATTCGGTCGATCCCACATTACTGGATGCATCTGTAGTAGTAAATTCTCTGTTTGGAGGTTTGTAAAAACGAAAGATATGTGTTCGATTGACTGGGAGGAGGAATCTTACCCTGAATACAAAGATTTCATTGCTCTACTCTTCTTCGCTTTGTTGTTTCCAACGATACGCTTCTTTCTTGACAGATTCGTCTTTGAGGTATTATCATTAAAACGAATTTTTTTGGGTCTTATTTTTTTAAAATTTTATTTCGTAGATTTGGATGTGCTGAATTAAGATTGTTCCAAATTTTTCTATGATATTAATAGTTATTATTGCCTAATAATATGTTTTGAGATCCAGAAACTGAATGATGGTTTATCTGTTCCCTATCACTTAGACTGTTCTGATATGTTGTTAATCTATATTCACTTCAATTATTTTGTTTCTTCTACAATTCAGGTTCTTCATGTTCTATGTGACCGTTGGGGTAAGCTACGGAAATTTTGGTTGCCTAGATTTAATAGGTGGGGAACCTGATGAATTGATTTTTTTATTGATTTAAGTTGAGCTATTAGTGCGTAACCATTATCTCATAAGACTTCAGTGTCACATTAGCTACAATACATGAATTGAGAGGTTGCTCCAAATTTCTGTAACAATAATATCTGATTAGTTTTTTCATAATGGCTATACCTATGTCATATTTACATAGACTTCTCAAGTGTAGATCAGGTTAAACAGCCTAAAAATGTCGATATCAAGTGTATTAAAATGCTGAGTGTTTGGATACTGTACAAATGTAAGTTGGTCATCACTGGACAAATGTAACCCAATTAGGGTGAGTAACAATCACTTATACATGAACTTTATGATGCACTCCAGGGATTGATTGACCAGAAATCGGATCGGTGCTTCAACCAATGCTCCGATGCCATCCTACGCCGTTCAGTTCAGCCTTTGCTGGCACTAGACACGCTAAATTTTTTTTGAAAGCAGTCAACTCAACATCGATCTCTCCTATTTTCCGAAAATGTGGAAATTTGTAGAACTGTCATGTTCACATATCTTTATGCTCTATGTTACTTTTCGGCCCTACAAGCATGTAATCCTCATCCCTCTGTCTATGATTCACCTTGTAACGGTGATTGTTAGCAGGAACAGATATCTTGTTACCTTTTCCCATATAATCATTGTGCATGTGGTTTTTGCTAGTCCCTGCTGAATTCTTGAATTTGTGATGGCAACTTTCTCCTTATTTTCCCCTTCCAAACCTATGTGAACTAATCTAGAGTATCAAGTTATCAAGATCAACCTTTAGAAATAGTTGCTTGGCTTGTTTTCACACTGAAGAGTTTCGGATTGTCATATGAACTTTGAATTTTTTCGATGGAGCTACTGTTCACGGACTCTTGGTTTGTTCCTCAATGAGCCAAACAGCCGCATAACCCTGAAGTTGTAACGAACTTGTGCTAATGCAAGCTAAAGCTTAATTCAATTCCGGGAAGCGTATGATAAAACCATGATTTGTTCACATTGTGAACAGAAAAATCACTTGGTTGAGTCTTGTCCTGTCTTTTTTATGCCATCACACAGTGAGCTGCAGAGGTTACTTCAATTGTACGATGAAGTGGTCCAACCAAACCTCCTGACATAGAAATTACAAAATTTATGGTTGAATTTTATAATTGCAACTGGAGAGGTCCTTTTCAACACTGCTTATTTTCTAAATTCAAGTAACCACACTTTCTTGTAGCTGTAATTAGTGCACTGACTATTTGTGCCCTGATCACTTGCTGGTATGCGAGTGCACAAAATATAATATGGAAGGGGAAGCAGGTGGGAAAGGGTGCCAAAGTGAAATAAAATTTAAAGTCAAATGCAGCCCAGTACATCTCTATTTGCATATGTACTAATTATGGATTTTAAGCTTCATTGAGTTAAAATAAAAAAAGGATGGAAAACAAGATGAACACTTCCAATGGTTGACCCATTATGCATTTTAAGCATAGAGGTGTGTAATAAAATCAAAATATTAGTTTACCATCAAACATACTACTAATCGGTGGATTGGTTTTCTCTAAGTGCTGTCCTAAGCACCTGAATTTGAGGATGTAGGCACTAACACACTTGGTGCTTCAAAACTTGGTTTCATATCCTTCATGTCATCTGATTGTATTGGTATGTGGTTGAGAATGATTTTAGATGGTATGGGTATTGGATGAGTGATCCACATGTTGAACAGTTTGTATCTTCCAGAATGATTTTAACTGAGATACCTTGGATGATCCTTCTAGAACTATCCAAATCATGGGACAATCCTTCTTATGATAATAACACTTAAAACCTTGCTCTCAGAGCAGTTTCAGGATTGTAAATGAGAGCTCCGTCTGACTAAAAAGATTAGGTCAAAGCTAGAATGAACATACACAATATTGTCAGTAGGCTTCTTTGTTTTCCCTCTTCAGGAACAACAAAACTCTGGTATCAGTGTCTTCCTTGTTCATTTCTTTATTTTTGCTGTAGAACCTGAAAATTTGGAGGGTACTATAGTGAGCTGAAACAAATGGGATTTGCTACCCATATAAGCACTTTAATTTAATTTTATCTTGTGGTACTGGCATTTCGTTTGATGAAGTGTATTGTTTGAAGCCCAGTTACTACTTTTATACAGCTGCCTCTAACATACATACAATGTTTTGGTGCCCACCTCTTTTTTTTGTTGGTTTTTTTTTTTTTTTTTTTTTTTTTGGGGGGTGGTAGGGGGGGCTTTCCATGCCTTACTATGACTTATAATTTGTTAATCATGCTTGATAGGATTGATGGATCCACTTAGTTTGTTGAAGGGGTGGAATTTTGGCCTGACAAAAAGGGATTATATGTATGGGTGTATCCACAAACTGATGTTTTGTTAAATGTATGAATGTCAAGACTCCATGGAGGAGTGAGTGTCAAAGGACATTGAAACATTCTCTATCTATTTCTGGCTGGCTGCGATAGGATTGATGGATCCACTTAGTTGTTGAAGTGGTGGTATTTTTTGGCTTGACAAAAATAGATTTGATGTATTGGTTTTCTTTGTCTAAGTTTCTGTCCACAAACTGATGTTTCTTTAAACATATGAATATCAAGGCTCCATGGAGGAGTGTCAAATGACATTCATCATGGTTGAAACATTCTTTAACTATTTCTGGCTGGCTGAGAGAGGTTTTGATCATTCTAGTAACCATAAATTCACATGCCAATTAGTACCTTTTTTTTTTTTTTTTGGTTGGGGGGGGGGGGGGGTGTGGTAAGAGCTGGTTTGTACTGTTTGGACATTGTAAAAAAGTATTGAGTAGCATTAAACCATAGTTTTCAAGGCCTCACCTAGGCCACAAGGCCTTTCAGAATGGGCAAGGCCTGCATTTGCCTAGCTTTTTTACAACTTGGCTCTCACTTTGGTTGCCAAGGCCTTGTCTAGGTCGCCTTGGCCAGATTTTGATCTAGGCAGGCGCCATGTTGGGGTGTTTAGAGGTTTTTATTAAATTAAAGAGACTCGTGTATGGTTGAATATGGTGCACCTTGTTACAGCTTATTATGTCTTTAAGCAGGTTGAAATTGGAAAAGTGAATATCTCTGTCCTAAAATCATGGTAATTAGAAACACAAACACTCCCTTGATCTTTTATTACATGTTTTGATGAATTGTTAAATGATCAGATTGATTGATAAATGTGTCTTGTCTTCTCTTTAATTTATACTTATTATCACTAAGTATTTCCATAACATGATTATGCTATCAGTAGACAATACATACAAACATAAAAGGTTATAAGCTAAACCTGTTTTATGCATGCCTTGACCAATAAACCTCACCTTGGTGAAGCCTTAGGCCCCTAGGCCTCTGGTCAGCACCATGGTACCTTGGAAACTATGGTTTGGATAGTGACTATCCGTTGCTGGATCGAGGAATTTTAAGGTAAATCCTTTCTACTTGGAGGAGCCACAAAGTAGCAAGCAAGGGCAATTTAGCCAAACCATTAGAAATTTTATGAACCTATCCTATTTTGCAGAGGAACATAACAGGTTTCAATTGGCCCTTCAGTTTTGATTCATGGTCCTTACTATTTTATTTGGTTCTGGGAGCTTATGCTTGAAATCCACCTTGTTAAATACTAGTTCTGCATAAGCTGCGATGCTTCGCTTGTCATGGGTGTAACATATTTCCCTTTCCTCTGTGCTTTCTGTTCCCTTTCCTAATGGTTCTTTGCTTAGTCGAACTGAAGATATATATTCCTTGCAGAAAGTGGCAAGGCGATTCATTTTTGGGAAGGGGCATCAAATGCTGGATGTTGAGACAAAAGAGAGGAGACACAAGATTAAGAAATTCAAGGAATCAGCATGGAAATGTATTTATTATCTTTCAGCAGAGATTTTGGCTATATCTGTCACATACGATGAGCCCTGGTTTACTAATACCAAAAATTTCTGGGTGGGACCAGGAGATCAGGTCTGGCCTGATCTAAAGACTAAGTAAGATTTCTGAGCAATCACATTAAATAGTTCTCAACTTAGGAAGTGTTCTTACAAGAAGTCTACATGATTTTTTTATCCACATTTTGATTGGTATATTTCATGTTATCATATT
Source organism: Protea cynaroides (assembly GCA_028583415.1). Taxonomy (NCBI): domain Eukaryota; kingdom Viridiplantae; phylum Streptophyta; class Magnoliopsida; order Proteales; family Proteaceae; genus Protea; species Protea cynaroides. The sequence goes on from CM053268.1 coordinate 75,418,258, forward strand.
AAATATTCATGATTCTCCTGATTCACAGATTAAAATTGAAGGGCTTGTATATGTATACTGCTGGTTTCTACACATACTCCATATTTGCTCTGGTTTTCTGGGAAACAAGGCGTTCAGACTTTGGGGTGTCAATGGCTCATCATTTGGCAACTGTGATTCTCATTGTTATGTCTTACATTCTCAGGTATACTACATTCTCAGGTATACTTTGAAGGGTTCATCTGTAGCCCAGTTGGCTGATGTTCTTCATTGAAACCTTGAGGTAGCAGGTTCAATCCCAATTACAAAGTACTAGGGATGGCCTTGTGCAAAGAGTCAATACTTTTTCATTTGCTTACATACATATTAATCTATACTTGAAAGACGCCTCAATGCTTGGTGCATATTAAATATAGGTGTGAGGCTTATGAGAGTTATGTTATAAGATGCTTCTTCTTACTCTTTCTGTATTCAAAGTCCCTTAAAGTTCTGTTGCCATTTCTTACAGGTTTGCTCGAGCTGGATCCATTATTTTAGCTCTGCATGATGCAAGTGATGTGTATCTGGAAATTGCGAAGATGTCCAAGTACAGTGGTTTAGAAAAGCTTTCTAGCTTTTCGTTCATTCTTTTTGTTTTGTCATGGATCATACTTCGTCTTATCTACTTCCCATTCTGGATCCTATGGAGTACAAGGTGAGTATAACTGGCAGCATTTTGATATAACTTTTTGACTGATATAGTGCCGTCTTACTTTAGATGGAATTATGGGCCAACAGTGGAATCAATCATGCACTAATTTTTTTTTCTTTTCTTTTTATTTTCTTCCCTTAAGGATTTACTTTGAAAAGTGTTACAATTTTTTTGAACATTCCAAACCAACCTTTGTAAATATGTTTTATGTGCAGCCTACTTGGCAATCCTTCTAGCCCATCAAAAAGCGCCCTTGGGGGGGGCGGTTGGACGTAGGGATGTAAATGGATCAAAATTTGAATCGGATACACCACTATCTAAATCTGTTTACCAACTACCCTATCTGAATCCGATCCGAACTCCGACTGATGAATAAAAACCAAATCCGAATATGAATTCGAAATCTAACTGGATATCCGGTTAAAATCTGATTCAAATCCGGAAAATGGAATTAGAATACAAATTGTATGGAAAACGAGAAAAAAAAAAACTTAGTTTAAAACAAATATATAGCCTACTCTAAGAAAATAAGAGACGAAACCTTATATGGCTATATCAGCATTAAGGTTATATGCGTGTTAACACTCTAAAGCATACGTCTTAACACTATGCTAAACGGAGACGATATAATCCTGACCGTTTGATTGATATCCGAATCCGATTGTTTGAATTCGGATTCTCCATAATGGATACGAACTTGAATCGGATCCGGATTTTCAGCTATCCATTTACATCCTTAGTTGGACGGGCCTGTCCATAGTAATCTATTTGAACCACATAGCTGGTCTGATGGGAATTGAAATTTTGTAGAGGTTGACCCAAGGTTTCCCTGCTCATATGTCATGTCTCAGTTCAATTGGAGCTCGCAAATTGGAAAAAAACAAAGTTTTTAAACAAATCAGGAGTACCGAGAGGATGCATGATAATGGTTAGACTTCCAAGAAGGTGCATGGCAATAGATTGGAGGGTATATGATTGAATTTAAATGTGGAATTTGGTAAGTGGCCATTTCAGACCATTTTCTAGATATCCAATGGCCAGAATTGCTAATCCACATGACACAATTAAGTGGGTCACCAATAGATACTCTACGGATGGGACTGTCCATGCACGTTTCTTTAGGTACTTAATGTTCAGATTACTATATTTCATAGAGGAATTATTGTGTTGGTAGATCATAGACATTATCTCATATTATCGTGTAATTATGTTTTGGACCACATATATTAAACCTCAGTGACATGGTCTCCGTAGCGTTATTGATGCAGTCCAAGAAGCAACCAGCCCAAGGTACCGTCAACATGGGCCCTGGCCTAGCCCACACTGTTCACGTGAACACTGTTCACGCGGTACTGTTCACGTGAACAGTACCAACAGCATTAGTTATGACTCTTTTGATTAGTTTCCTAATTTTCAGTTTACTTATTTCCATTGTTTAGTTTCCTAAAAATTAGGCTAGTTAGTTTAGAAGTCTTAGTTGCTTGGAGACTAAGACTTGCCTAAAATCGAGTTTCTTAAATTTAGTTTTTAGAAACTTTCCTATTTTTATGTTTTAGAAACTTCCTAAGTTATAAAGGAGGTTTAGCTTTTCCAAATTTCGTTCTTTCCTATTTTATTTGTAATGTTTCAAAGCTATAAATAAAGAGAATGCAGGCTGGCTGTAGTGGAGAGAATTTTCCAGAAAAAAAGAGAGTGAAACTCCTATTTTCTGGTTGAGTCTCTAAGGTTGTGAGACTCAACCGAACTCTATTTCCTTTGTTCCTTTGCATTCAATACTCCTATTTTGTTCTTTGTTGCTGGTTATTTGTGAAACACTCAACACCAATTAGAGGAAGTAAAAACCAAATCAGCAGCCGACATCCTTTTGAACCTGTCCAAGTTTTGGCGGCACCAGGTACAGCAAGGTTACAAAGTTCATAGCTCTTTCAATTCTTTTCGGATCATTCTCATATTTTTAAGGGTGTTCATAACTATTATAAAGGCCATTCAACCCAAGTTTCATCAATTTCTGACGGTCGGATTTCCAGATAAGAATTTTTTTCTATTACTTTTCTCTGCAGATTTTTGTGTTGGACTGAATTAAGATCCTATAGCAAAGAGGGCTTGTTAATTTGAGATGTCTTAACCTCTTTGCCATCAGTTATAGAATTTCTTACAGTGAAAGAGACATTCATATATTAAATCTAATGCCTGTTAAATCATCCTTCTTTGGAGGGACACATGTAGTTTGTATCTGTATCTTTGTTGTTAGTTTGATCAGATGATATATGATGGATTTTCTGTTGACACTCTTCAGCATCTTTGGGTCTAAGGGGCATACCATTCTTAAGCATGGTAACAATGCTGATGGTCTAGACAAAGAGTTCTAAATAAAATTATTTTCCCAGTTTAAGTTGTTCAATTTATCCATCTTTAAGGATGGAAGTGGTATTCTAAAAATTTAGCTTTAATTTTTGGGAAAATGGATTAAATATTCACTAAATGATAGTTTTAGGCCCTGTTTGATAACACTCTTGCTCCAGGATTCTAGGATTCCGTCTCCGTTGGTGCAATTTCAGAGCTGAATCTCGTTTGGTAAGTCCGGTCCGATTCCAAGCTCCAAGGGAGTGAACCGGACTCTTTTTGACTTTGGGAGCTTAAATTTGGGAGTTAAAAAAAACTAATTCTTGTTTGATGGCAAAAGGGGTTAAAACATATCAAATTAACAAGCCCTCTTTGCTATAAGGTCTTAATTCAGTCCAACGCAAAAATCTGCAGAGAAAAGTAATAGAAAAAAATTCTTATCTGAAAATCTGACCGTCAGAAATTGATGAAACTTGGGTTGAATGGCCTTTATAATAGTTATGAACACCCTTCAAAATCTGAGAATGATCCGAAAAGATTTGAAGGAGCTATGAGCTTTGTAACCTTGCTGTACCTGGTGCCGCCAAAACCTGGGCAGGTTCAAAAGGATGTCGGCTGCTGATTTGGTTTTACTTCCTCTAATTGGTGCTGAGTGTTTCACATATAACTAGCAACAAAGAACAAAATAAGAGTATTGAATGCAAAGGAACAAAGGAAATAGAGTTCAGTTGAGTCTCACAACCTTGCAGACTCAACCAGAAAATAGAAGTTTCACTCTCTTTTTTTTTGAAAAATTCTCTCTACTGCAGCCAGCCTGCATTCTCTTTATTTATAGCTTTGAAACATTACAAATAAAATAGGAAAGAACGAAATTTGGAAAAGCTTAACCTCCTTTATAACTTAGGAAGTTTCTAAAACATAGAAATAAGAAAGTTTCTAAAAACTGGAATTAGAAAACTCGATTTTAGGCAAGTCTTAGTCTCCAAGCAACTAAGACTTCTAAACTAACTAGCCTAATTTTTAGGAAACTAAACAATGGAAATAAGTAAACTGAAAATTAAAAAAAATAATCAAAAGAGTCATAACTAATGCTGTTGGTACTGTTCACGTGAACAGTACCGCGTGAACAGTGTTCAGGTTAGGCCCGGGCCCATGTTGACGGTACCTTGGGCTGGTTGTTTCTTAGACTGCATCAACTCCCCCCACTTAAAATAAACTCGTCCACGAGTTCGATAATGATGAAGAATGATTTCAGTGGGTTCGGTAGGCAACGTCTTCTGATTTTGAAATTTTGGTTGTCCTTGCAATGTTGGAAGAAAATCCATCACTTTGGGTCCACTTTCTTCAAGATATTTAGATGGTATCACAAAGTCAATATGCTCAACATCTTGAGGAAATTCAAGTGAAATCGTGGTATTCATAGGGACTATCTTGTTCAATTCTTCATTTTCCGCAATTGTCTCCATAGTACCGTGGTCCTCATCAGAACTGTGGTCACCTTTGTCAATCCCTAGAGCTTTAGCAAAGGCATCAAAATTATCCACATCTATTTTTGAGGCAATCAAAACCATACTGCTGATTATATGGATTCCATATGAATCCTTACCATCATCCATGACATCAGTATTAGGAACAGAGGTGTCATCACTTTGTGGTTCACATACCTGTGTATCTGGGTTGGCCTCGATTGCAGCAATTAAGGAGTTTACCTTTAATTTTTGTGGACAATCTCTAGCAAAGTGACCATATGCATTGCAGTGATAGCATTGCACATCCGTAGCTGCTACCATGGGAGTTTTACCTTTATTTGTCGTTGGAATAGCATGAGATGTAGTCCCTATGGCTTTACTGTTTGGTGTAGGGTGCTTCAATTCATAAGAACTGGAGGTGGGCTTTGGTGTTAACTTCAAAAGGTCCTCGGCTTGGAAAGCTTTATCAACACAGTCGTTAAAACTAACAATATCAACCATTCCCATTTTTTCTCTAATTTCAGGTCGCAGCCCCAAACGGAACCGAGATATCATTTGATCATCATTGTCTCGTGAACCTGACCGTGCACACAATTGGTCAAACTGATAGACATAATCTTCCATACTCATAGTGCCTTGTCGAAGATTATTCAGCTGGTCATGCAACCTTCTTTGGAAGGATCGTGCCAAATATTTTTCTTTCAATTCTTCCTTCATCTCCTCCCAAGTAGTGGGTTCTCTATGACTCCTCATGAGACTATATTCATAGTTACGCCACCAATTACGAGCACCCCCCACTAGTTTGGAGCGGGCCAATTGCAGCTTTCTAGGTTCGGGAAGGCTAAACCAATCAAAGTAGTCATCTAGAGCATTCAACCAATCTTGAAAGGCTTCAGGGTCTTGCCTCCCATGAAACTCCTTGAGGTCCATTCGCACTTTATGGGTTTGATACCGAATAGGTTGATTGCCATCATAGTCTTCATAGGGTGGGTCTTGGTATTCTTTTCTAGGGACTCTTTGGGGAGCCCTAGGAACACGCCTTGGCATTAGGTTGGCTATGGGAATTTCTCTTCTAGGGGCTTCTAGTCTGGCCGGCCTAGGATTATCCCGTTCCTCCAAATTACTTATTCTTCCATCCATACTGTCTAACTTGGCATCCAATTTGGTCAATCGTTGGGGAACCAAATTAACAAGGTCATTGAGATTATTGGACTGATTAGGAGAGGTAGAATTCTCCTCAGCCATGCTCTGATACCAACTGATGGGGTTAAAACATATCAAATTAACAAGCCCTCTTTGCTATAGGGTCTTAATTCAGTCCAACACAAAAATCTGCAGAGAAAAGTAATAGAAAAAAAATCTTATCTGGAAATCTGACCGTCAGAAATTGATGAAACTTGGGTTGAATGGCCTTTATAATAGTTATGAACACCCTTCAAAATCTGAGAATGATCCGAAAAGATTTGAAGGAGCTATGAGCTTTGTAACCTTGCTGTACCTGGTGCTACGACCGCCACTACCATTGCCACAGCCACGACCGCCACTACCATCATCGCCGCGGCCACCCCCCCACCTCCACCACACCCACCACCCACCACCACCGCCGCCACCACCACAACCACCACCACCACCCACCGCCATCACTACCAGATCTGGAATTGATTCCAGATTCATTTTTATCAAACGGGTTCTATTCTCAATAAGCTCTAGAATCAGATCTAGAGCAGTGTTATCAAACAAAATTCTACTCTCAAAAAACTGATTCCAGAGCTGAAGCAATAAAATGACTCCAGAGAAAAGCAACGGATCAAGAGAAAGAGTGTTATCAAACGGGGCCTGAATGACCAATTTGCATACTGTCTGAAACTTTTCACGTAAGTAGCCACTAATGGGAAAGTGTAGACCGTACTATGCAATATGAGGCATATTTGTGTACATAAATGGGTTTCCATATTGCATTTCCATCCATATTTTCTGACAGTGCGCGTTGTGATTATTGAAACTATCATATCGAATGTTGGGTCATTTTCCCTTAATTTTTTCGTTCAGGATTGTATTCGAGTCTAGTCAGTTTTTGTGTTTTTTCCCCCCCTTTTAAGTAAGTTGGTTTTCAGTTTATAGTCATAATCCAGTTTTAAGTTGTCTTTATTTTATTGTGGTAGTTTAAATGTAGTCCAGGTCTGTGTTTTGAGTCTTTGATGAATAGCTTTGCTGTTTCTTCAAGCTGGTTGACCCATTACTGTGGTCACTAAAGCAGGTGGCTGCATATCCTCACCTGTTTATTTCTTCATGAGAGGTTTCTGAGTTGAACCATTTGACTTCCCAAAATTGGTTAAGATCTGTGCAGTTTACGCAATGCTGTTTGGTTGCTACTCCCAATCTTTTCTTTAGGTCTTCACTTACTCATTGGCATTATAGAAATTTTTCAGTTTGGCAGCTGAGTATCTAAATTGGATAATGATTTGGGAGGGTTATGACTGAAATATTGGCAAGATATCACTTAGTAATGGGATTTGACTACCTAGGATTTTAATTCTATATGGACACTGTTTAAAATGAAGTTGACTAACATGAAATATTCCTAAGTTGATTAGATAGGGAATTGCACAAACTAAATTATGTGTTATTACAAAAATGTGAAATATATAAATAATAACAAAATTAGTGAAAGACAAAATATGGAAAATGATGACATATTCTGATCCACATGATGACCTACTGTGATCCGTGGATCACCACTGACCTTCCGCCAAAAATAGGAGATAAATCAAATAGGTGGAAATGATATTGGAAATAACTTTTCTGAAGATTCAGCTTTCTTAGTTTATTTTCTTCTTTATCATGTTCTAGGAAAACAAGAATGGATGAAATCCTTAAAGAATTGTGAGGAACTAAAAAGAAAACATCAAGAAAGTACCTTGAATCATAAAAGACCTAGCAGAACAAATGCCTGAATATATTTTGGGTAAAAAAAATCTAAAATATCTATTAATGGCTGTTGAAATTACTGGACCAGTACCCACCATGGGGGTACACTATTTTTCATCTTTTTCTTAGTTAGGATATGCTATCCTCCTAGCTGGATAGTATAATATCTTTCCTTTATTTATGCTGTCCTAGCTGGATAGTATAATATCTTTACTTTATTTGTATATTTGTTTCCTCCTTTGACTAGTCAATCTAGGATCCCTTTCTTTGTAAATCTTTTCCAATTTGTATATATAATAGCTGAAAGGAAGAGGGGAAGTATTATGGTTGACTGCTTGTCAAGGAGCCATCGACTTCTCCTCTTCTTCTCCATCTTCTTTCCCTAAATGCTGAGTTATTTACTTCCTGGTTTTATTATAAGGTATCAGAGCAGTGAATAAAGTCAGTAGTTTCCCTTTCCCTTCACTGGTTTGAGAGTCTACTCCAGAATCTACCTTGTCCCGTTGCAGTCACCAATGCTGCCTGTTGATATCTGCCAACCCTAGTTAATGACTTTTTCGAACAGAAACTAGGGCTCTGTTATTTGGTTTCTGTTGCATACTTGCGTATGTAATTACCCCTGCGTACTTCTGTAAATTTTTTTGTGTGGTGATGACAGATATCTGTGGGTTGATATCTGGTAAATATTCAGTCATTTTCAGGTTCGGTAATTGTTGTTCCTTTTTTTTTTTTTTTTTAGAATCTTGCTCCCTTCTGGATGATTATCTAGCCTTATTGTTGTATTATCTTAGGTTCTGTTACAGTCTTCTTCTTTTGCTGCTCGATATTGGTCCCTGGTTGTTCTTGGATCCTATTCCTCATCATGACTGATCCCAAGAACTTCTCTGACGGTGTTCACGTTCAGATCACCAATATCAAACTTAATTGTGTTTCAAATTATATGCTTTGGGCTCAAGCAGGGCGCCAAAGGGAAGATGAAGTACTTGACTGATGACCCCCCATTCGCTGATCCCAAAGACTCAATAGCCCTTGCCGTATGGATGCGAGAGAACTCTATGATGAAGATTGGCTGCAGAATAGCATTGAGCCAGCTATTGCTGCCACTGTTATGTTTCATTCTACTGCAAAGCGTGTTTGGGAGGATTTGAGGGACAGCTTCTCCCAAGAGAAGAATCTTATCGTATCTATGAACTCTATGAAAAAATGTTTACCTTTGTACTAGGGGACAAGTCTCTCAATGAATATTACAGCACTTATAAAGGCATTATTGAAGAACTCCAGATCCATCAACCCCTTAACCACTGATTTGGAGACTGGAACTTCAGCGGGTTGAGTTCCATGTCACTAAGTTCATGGCCGGACTACACCCTGACTACCAGTCCGTTAAGGGACAACTTCTTGCTGGTGAAAATGTATTGTCTTTTAATGCAACCTTTTCTCGCCTCCAATGCATGGTCACTTCATCCAAGAATGAATCGTCTCCATCCCTAATGACAATTCTGCCTTCTTTGCTGGTCTTGGTCGAGGCTCATCGCGTGGCCGCGACCATGGTTCAAATAGCCATGGTCCAGGTGGTCACCAGACCGATAGGTCCCCTCAATAGTGCTCATTTCTTATCATACTGTGGAGAATTGTTGGGCCAAGCATTGTTGACCAGATTGTATTACTGAGGTAGCCAACTCCATAACAGATTATACCACAGACAAAGGGGCATCTGGCCCTAGTGACACTGGACCTCTGTCTGCACTGGGAGTTCCTCCACTATCTCCGTGTTTTAGGATGATTATGCTCAAATACTCAAGCGAATCCAACAATTCGAGTCATTTGCCTCCACTTCCACTGCCACTCACTGGAGGGCCTGAATAGGCTGGTCTCTACCACCTGGATTGCATTGGTCCATCCACTGCTGCTCAAGGTTTAAAATCTCAGTTCTCGATGGTGTCTTGACCCTTGAGAAAACCGAAATTACTGAGATCTCAACGGTTGAGATCTCGGTCCGGTCGAGATCTCGGTAGCGAAAACCTGTCGAAACTCCCAAAGGGTAAAAATGGGATTTTGGACATGTTTTTTTTTTATGGTTTTAAGTCTGTTTTTGATGTCTTAAGGCCATTTTAAGGCTATATATTGTAGGAAAATACTAATTTAACATATATAAACACATTTGAAGCATAAAAAGTAATCACATTGTCAGAAAATCATACATTCATAAATCATAAATCCCACACAATGACATAACTCACAAGTGCTCATAATCTCGAAGACTTAAATACTCAAAATGAAATAATACCTTCTCATCAGTCCATCCCAATGTCTAATCACATGTAGAGTGGCGTACTGGTTCCATATGGTCAGATTGACTTTGCTGAAGAAAATATATCTCGGTCTGATAAACAAAGTCCTGCCACGACATCCTTTGGCTAAAGTAGGTCTGGTAGTCTTCCACATATTTGTTATACACAGTATTCGGAAAGTTTCTAAAGATACTTAACCTTGGATACAATTCACTATAATGTAGAGTAAACTGAACGTACACTGGCTAGTGGGGGGGGTGGTTTTCTGGAAATTCGAGACTGAAAAGAGACTGTTTACAAAGTTGGAGCCATTCTGTGAAGTAGCATTACTAGCATCAATGGAATAATCATGTGCACTTCCCATCATGAGGTCATCATCACCGGAATAAGAACCGTATGCCGAAGTGATGCTAAATCCATGAGCACTCAACTCCCCGTGCTCCTGTCCACTGCTACCCTCAATGCTTAGTTCTCCAAATCTTGTGGACATGCTATCAATATCAACATCAGGCATAATATCAGGATCAGGAACGATGTCAATGAAACGATCGTCGTCTTCTTCCACTGATTGCAAAGGGCGTTCCCGTTGACGAGACCTACATGTATACCTAGTCGTAGGCCGTGATAAAGATGCACGCCCACCGTGGTCTGGATCTTGTGTAGCATGTGTATGCTCACTCTCGTTGGTCCATTTAACAATAGGTACAGTCGGTCTAGGATCATCATATGAGGCACCAGTACCAACACCACTACCATCACCACCATCATCACCACAACCACTACCACCACCATTATCAGAAGCTGACCAGCCACTCTCATTAATTGTATCATCTCCGCATGTGTGACTACCAGTTGGGGGTCAAACGGTAGAGGCAACTGTACGTGTACACGACCCTCATCCGAGGACAAAAACCACCGTAGATTAGCACCCATTGGAGTAGCCACAGTGGAGTCGGGCATCCTACCAGACACATCCATCATTGGTACTGCTCTGTCTCGCACTCACTCCACATAGGGATCCTCCTCATCTGAAGATAGCTGGAAGACGTCGGCGAGCTCAATCAAGGCTTGCTCATTTTTTTGTTCAAAGTTCATGCACTGTACCCTCAATCTCATGTTGTAATGGGCGTACACCAATTCATTTAGCTATTGATAGCCCAATTTATTCCGCCTCTTTGAATGGATAAAGGAGAAAGTACTTCAGTTTCCCTGACACCCAGATGCGGAACATATCTGAGATAGGGTTCTGATTGCTATTCACCTCAACTCAGCTGCATGTTCGCCATACAACAACCACCACTCAGCTGCAAAAGAAGAAGAACACATTTTAATATACATATTAAACAAGATATATTATTTGAAAATTTCAATTTCCATAATTTCATACCAGGATCGGTACTTTGTCCACCAGCCACTGCAGCGGGAGTTCGAAAACCCCCAAGACCATCTCTAAACGTTTTAATCTACACCCATTTGAAAATTTACAACCATTAGCCATTGTAATATATGTATATTCAAATAATTCAGCACTTAAACCATACAACTCACCTCCAGGTTGACAAGTGCTTGTACAGTTGAATCTGGCACCAATTTTGCCACAACATCTTTTATCGCATCGATAAGGTCAGAAATTGAGCCTAAGCACATATGGATATTGATACTTGGGGTTTAAATAGTATGTTGCAAAATATGAGTCCCCAGATTAAAATTTAGTACTAAGTTGAACTAAATTAAAGACATTATGAAATATATTCACCAACCTTATACAATGGGCGCATCAGCTGACTCTCCCATTAATTTTTGATAATCTTCAAATTTTTTTTGTTTCCACGTGGAAGCACAGTACGAATAAGGTCATTCAACATATCCATAGCAGCATATAAATGTGACATGGTGGGTTGGAATACTGTATCCACTAATCTCAACACCTTTACCACTGGCTCCAGAATTTTGACTACATCCTTCAGCGCTCTCCAGAATTCCTCTGAAGCTATAGTAGTCTGTGCTTGAACCCCTGGACTCCCTCTAGCCAAACCAGTCCTCAGATGCAAACATCGATCTGAGGCCTACCATCTTTGCCTCAAAGCTCTTCAGTACTATGTAGTTGGTAGCAAATTTGGTAACGCCGGGTTTGACCAAGTCCTATCCATATTTCTCCCTCAGCAAGTTCAAAAAATAGCCATGGTTGTATACAAATGTTGTTACCTGGCATGCTTATTCAACCACTTGTTATACTTTCTGGATCTTGCTCATGTCTTTTAACATCAAGTCAATGCAATGGGCAGCACATAGAGTCCAGAAGAGATTGTAGTTCATATTAGCCATCATTATCTCTCCTGCCTTCTTGTAGTTGCTACCATTGTTTGTCACAATCTGCACCACTTTTGTAGCCCCAACTTCCTCTACCACTGTCTGTAGCAATCCATAAATGTAGTTAACATCTTTTGTGACAGTAGATGCATCCACAGATTTCAAGAACGATGTCTTCCCATAACTGTAGACCGTGAAGTTGATGATGGACTTTTTAGTGGGACTAGTCCAACCATCACACATAACGGTCACTCCATTTGTATCCCAGTTAATTTTTAATGCTTTCATCCATTCTTGTAGTTCTTTTTTAATTCTAGGGAGATACACATTCATGATTTCATAAGCATTGGGGGCTTTAACCCTAGGACCAGCCTCAACAATTGCATCAAACATGTTCTGATAGTATCACCCACCACTGGCATTTGCTTGGATATTATTAAAGATGAACCACCTAGCAAAGGCATCCCCATCTAATTCTTTTGTACCCTTCTACATATCCTTCAATCTCTTCTGCTTGGCGCCAACCTTCCTAAAAACTTTTGGATCCTGGTGTAGGATCTCAACATAATCCTCATCCCTAGCAGGTGGTGCCTGGGTTGTGCTCTAGTACTTTGTGATCATCTAAACATAGAACCCAACCCCTTACTTTGTGTTTGTGGTTGAGGTTGCTGAAATGATCCACTGTCACCTGCCCTTATGGAGGTGGCCCTCAACTTATCCCAGTCTGATTGAAGAGTGACTTTACTAGCCATTGTTGTCCGTTTCACATTTCTAGCCTCTTCCTCAGTCATACCTGTGATATCTATGCCATCATCTGAAGAATCATCATCCAAACCATGCACTGTGCCTTCAATTGTATCCTCAAATTGCATTTTACTCTTTTCTTTCTCAACCATTCTCTGCTGTCCTCCTTTGATCTGTTTGCGTACATCCCTGGAAATCTCCACAGGAATCATAAGACATTTCGCCACATCTATAGAAGTCCCACTTAAGTGTTGCTTAAGTCTGGTAATCCTACCAGACATAAGCTTCTTCCCGCAGAATTTGCATTGGGTCTTTCGTCTATTACCGTCAATGGGAGTACTATACTGCCATGCCAAATCAGTACGACCAGCATCACCTCCCTCACCAGAACCCGAAGCAGCCATTATATTTATAACGAGGCACTGTTACATAAGATGATAAATAGAGAAACTTAAATCAATAGGTTTACTATAATAAAACTTAAAATGAAAGAACATAAAAGAATCAAATATGCGTATACAACTCAAAACACAATGAAATTACTTTTCAAAATTTTAAACCTATTTTATAAGAAAATATAATATTTTTTCTAAATTTTCCTTATTTTACAGAATTATTTAGATATTATTATTAATTTTGGATATTACATAAAGATAATTATTTTTTTCAAAAATATAATCCGACATCATGGAACCGTAGATTGGCCAATGGTGTTCAACATATATTATTTTGAACATCAACAGATAAGTATTAATATTTTTTATAAATTTTTTTATTATTGAAAAATAGGATTTATTAATCCGAAATTCAAAAAAAAAATAAAAATATGTACAGAAAAAAAAAAACTGAAACTGTGGTCGCGTAGATCAGCCATCGGTGTTGAACATATATTATTTTCAAAGTAAAGCGATTAATATATAAGAAATGTATTTTTCATTTTTTTAAACAGAAAATAATATATATATATATATATATATATATATATATATATATATATATATATACAGGAAAAAAAAAAAGAAATCGTGGCAGCATAGATCGGCCAATGGTGTTCATCATATATTATTTTGAACACCATCTAATTATTATTGATCATATTTTTTTTATTTTTTATTTGTTAGAAAATAGCTTTTTTTAAACAGAAAATCAAAATAATAAATATATATGTAAGAAAAAAATTTGAAAAGGGTGAGCTTGTAGATCGGGCTCATGTGTCTCACATATATAAATTTCATCAACTTCAAACATGTATTGAACATTTTGATGTAGAAAAGTAAGTTTTTGGGGAAAAAAAACCTTACCTTAACTATTTGATGGAGAGATTTAGTGAAATGGAGCCTCCAACAACATTTTAATGGAGAGATTTGGAAAGAATAACTCAAAATTGAACCCTAGAAGAAAGTTGGAGAAGAAGTAGAGGAGGAAAGTAAGAAAACAGAAGAAAGGAGTTTGAAAAATAACACTCGGTCGAAATTTTGACCAAGAAAGGGGTTTTATAAAGTAAACCAGTCGAAACTGGTTCAAAATACTCGAAACCAGTCAAAACTGGTCGAGATATGTCGAGACCAGTTCGAAACTGTTCTCATCTAGACCCAGTTGAGACCATTGAAGTTTTCGAGATCTTGACGAGATCTCACTGAGATTTTGAACCATGCTGCTGCTGTTCCAACTGCTAGTACGCCCTCACACCTCTTCAATAGAAATTTGCCTAGGCCATTTATCTTTACCAAAGCTTTAGCATATGATCCTAGGTTGTCAATCCATCTCCTGTCTTGAATGTAAAGCATGTAAACTTGGTAAACATTACTGATCTTTTCCTAGTCATGTGCGTGAACCTCACAGCTTATTTTTTTTTCTTTAATTCACTCCGATATTCTTGTCTTGTTAAAAAGCAGTTAGAATTTTCTAATTTTGTTACCTTCATGGATAAGTACTCCCCTTCAACATGGGTTTATTTATTGAAAGACCGCTTGGAATTTCCTTTTGTTTTTAATTTTTTTTACAATTAAATTAAAAATCAGTTTGCCACTTCTGTGAAGGTGTTTAGGTCTGACAATGCTCTTGAATATGATCAGCATGGCATTTTTTTATTCTTGTTTGCAAATTGGTTTGATACATCAAACAACTTGCTCCTATACTCCTAAACAAAATGGAGTGGCTGAAAGAAAAAATGGGCATTTATTGGAGGTGCCCCGCTCAATCCTCATTCATATGCATGTTCCCAAAATTTTTTTGATGTGGCTCGATTCTCGCGACATGTTCTTTGATTAATTGCATGCCATCTTCTGTTTTGCGAAACTGCTCCCCTTTTTCTATTTTACATCCTACTACACCTTTGTTTCCCGTTACCTTTTTTTTTTTTTTTTTTTTTTTTTTTTGGGGTTCACATCCTCGGTCCTCCACCTGCATATGGATAAGTTGGCGCTTAGGGCAGTTAAGTGCCTATTCTTGGGTTACTCTCACACCCTTAAAGGCTACGAGTGTTTTGACCCCGTTTCACACGAACAATTTGTTAGTGCAGATGTGACGTTTTTTGAGAACACCCCTTATCGCTCCCTTGCTACCCTCTCTATCTCGCCTTGGGTTTTCTCTACCCCTCCTTATTGCTATCCCTATTGAGTCCTCTCCGGAGGTTGTGCCCCCACTGCCTCCCTTGTTGGTGTACTAGCGGTGGCCGAAGACCATGCCCTCCACAACTATGGTTGTTCCGACTCTCCTTTAGTCCGACCTTGGTGCTGCACGTCCCTCTCTTCTACCGGCTGCTCTTTAAAAAGGTACTCATACTTGCATTCAAAAATTGTTGGCTGTTTTTTCCTATTGAGAAGTATGTGTCCCTTTCTCACCTTCCTTCTTTCGAAGTGTTTGCTTATCCCTCTCTTCTTATTCCCCTCCCATAGATCATATTGAGGCCCTTGCTCATCTTGGGTGGAAAGCAATAATGGAAACAGAGTTGGATGCCCTTTTGTCTTGTTAGACCTGGAGTCTAGTGGATTTACTTCCTAATAAAGAGTTCGTGCTATGTCTTTGAGTGTACACCATCAAATACAACCCGGATGGTTTTGTGAAGCGTCTCAAGACCCGATTGGTTGCCAAGGGATATTCTTAGACTTATGGTATGGATTATTTTGAAATGTTCTCTCCGGTTGCTTGTTTGAACTCCATTTGGGTTTTTATCTCTTTGGTTGTGAATCTGTACTGGTCCTTATACCAAATGGACATTAAAAACACCTTCCTTTATGGTGATCTCTAGAGGTCTATATGGAGAAACCTCTTGGGTATATTGCTCAGGGGAGAATTCAACTAAGACTTGTTGGTTAAAGAAGGGTATTTATGGGTTGAAATAGTCCCCTAAAGCTTGGTTTGGTAAATTTAGTTTCATTGTTACATACTATGGTTTCTTACAATGCTATGGTGACCATTGGTTTTTATTCGGTTGAAGGGGGCCAAGATAGTTGTCTTAGTTGTGTATGTTGATGACATTATTATTTCTGGCAATGATGTGTCTGGCATTGTAATGGTAAAAGCTTATCTTCGTCAACATTTCAAATGAAAGACTTGGGTGTTCTCAGGTATTTCTTGGTATTGAGGTTTTACGGAGTAAGAAAGGAGCCAGTCTTCCCAACGCAAATATGTGCTCAATCTTTTATCTGAAACGGGTATGCTTGCATCCAAACCCGTTGACACTCCAATGGATTCACATCACAAGCTGGGACTTGTGATGGCGAAAATTTTAATGGCATTCATAGTTACCAAGGCGACAAGGCAATCCAAGGCGTTTGGGGCCATCTTGGGCACCTAGGTGCCTAGACGCCTTGCCTAGATGACTAAGGCGTTCCTAGTGTATTTTTTTTTTAAATATTAATGCTATATTAATGTTTATATATATGCAACATTCTACATAAATAATCAACATTAAAAACATCATTAATATGAGAAAACCAACAAGGCAATAAATAATGAGTTAAGTAGGCAACACGTATTTATAACTAACATTTGCGTACTTCTAACAAATTTGACCGGAGCGTAACTCCTTTAATATAGTTCGGATTCAAGCAATCTCGAATTCGTTGCAAAGCTAGCATAATCAGCTTTCCAATAAATCCGAGATTGCTTGAATCCGAGTTATAATGAAGGAGTTACACTCCGGTCAAACCTTTTTCGGAGTATGTGAATTCTGTTTAAAGTCGTCTGAACAACAACAACAAAGCCTTATCCCAACTAAATGGGGTCGGCTACATGGATTCTTGTCCGCCAATCAGCTCTGTTCGATGTCAAATTTAAAGCAAGGCCTAAGCTATACATGTCTTTCTTCGTCACTTCCCCTAGAGTCATCTTAGGTTTGCCCCTAGCTCTTTTAACCTCTTCAATCTGAATCAAATCACTTCTCCGAACGGGAGCATTTAACTGCCTCCGTTGAACATGGCCATACCATTTCAAACGATTTTCTCGTAGCTTATCATGTATCGGCGCTACTCCCAAATCAGCTCTAATACGGTCATTCGTTACCTTATCCTTCCTAGTTTTGCCATACATCCATCTTAACATCCCCACCTCAGCTACACTAAGTTTATCAATAGGATGTTTTTTGACTGCCCAACATTCAGCACCATACATCATTGCCGGTCGAATAACTGTCCTATAAAATTTTTCTTTAAGTTTTAAAGGAATACGCTGATCACACAGTACTGCAGACACACTTTTCCACTTCATCCATCCTATTTTAATCCTTTGTGAAATATCATTGTCTATATCACCTTCTTTGTTTATGATTGAACCTAAATACCTAAAATGATCACTTTGTTGTATTTCCCTCTCAAGAATGTTCACCACCTCATTATCTGTCCTTGTGTGACTAAAGTTACACACCATATACTCCGTCTTCGTTTTACTTATCTTAAAACCTTTTGATTTCAAAGATGATCTCCATAGCTCCAACTTTACATTAATCCCTGCTTTTGTTTCATCTACCAAAATAATATCATCAACGAAAAGCATAGTTGTCAAAGCGTCGACGGGAATAAAGATAGAGTCCCATTCTACATGTTAGGCGTCCAAGCGTGATTCCAGGGCGTGGGCGCCTTATTAGTGTTGCCTGGGCGACCGCCCAGGCTCTCTGGGCGTCGCCTAGGCGCCGCCTTGGACGCCTTGGGTGCCCAGAATGCTTGAGCGGTCGCCTTGGGTCTTATATGTGTTTTTTTTTTTTCCCTTTGATCTCTGAATTTGCTTTAGAAGATTCATTAAACTAGACAAGAACAACATTTATCAGACAGTACTACCCCCTATTTGAATCCAATAAAAATAATCTAAAATTCAAATTCCAGAAGGATAAAAAGTCAACCCTCCAGTTCAAGAATAAAAACCGTATTTTTGGGTGCAGGGGCGATTTTCAATTTCCAAATGCTAGGTTTTTTTCCAAATATAAAAATTCCACAAATCTTTTTGTAGTAAAGCATCACTAAAAACCAAGAGCGCGCGAAAATAATCTATTGCTTTGATGCCCAAAAAATAATTTACATTCAGACGACTTTAAACAGTATTCGCGTACTCTGAACAAGGTTTGACCAGAGTGTAACTCCTTCATTATAACTCGGATTCAAACAATCTTGGATTTGTTGGAAAGCTGATTATACTAGCTTCGCAACGAATTTGAGATTGCTTGAATCCGAAGTATATTAAAGGAGTTACGCTCCAGTCAAATTTGTTAGAAATAAACAAATATTAGTCATAAATACATGTTGCTTATTTAACTAAATTATTTGTTTCTTTGTTGGTTTTCTCATATTTATTAAGCTATGTCTTAAATGTTGATTATTTATGTAGAATGCTGCATATATATATATATATATATATATATATATATATATATTTTTTTTTTTTAAATAAAAAAATACACTGGGAACTCGGCGCCTAGGCGCCCAGGATGGCCCCAAATGCCTTGGATTGCCTTGTCGCATTGACAACTATGGTATGACGAAAAGCATATACCAAGGAACTTCATCTTGAATGTCTCTAGTTAGATCATTCATAATGAGGGCAAACAAATAAGGGTTTAAAGCTGATCCTTGATGTAACCCCATTGTAATTGGGAATTCACGACCTTGACACCCCACGGTTTTCACACTAGTCACCACATTATAATACATATCCTTAATTATGTCCACATATTTGCTTGAAACGCATCTCTTTCTAGTACTTGCCAGATTAACTCCCTAAGGACTCTATCGTAAGCCTTTTCTAGATCGATAAAAACCATATGAAGGTCCTTCTTGCCTTTTCTACATCTTTCCATGAGTCTCCTAAGCAAGTAAATAGCCTCTGTTGTGGATCTACCTGGCATAAAACCAAATTGGTTCTCCGTAATGGTAATTTTTTTTCTCAAGCGGGTTTCAATAACTCTCTTCCACAGTTTCATAGTATGACTCATTAGTTTTATGCCTCTGTAGTTATTGCAACTTTAAATATCACCTTTGTTTTTGTAGATCGGAACCACAATACTACTTCTCCATTCATTTAGCATTTTTCTTGAGTTCATAATTTTATTGAACAACTTAGTTAGCCAAGATACTCCATACATTCCTAGGCTTTTCCAAACTTCTATTGGGACCTCATCTGGGCCTGGTGCTTTGCTTACATTCATCCTCTTTAAAGCTTCTTTCACTTCTGTTACCCTAATTTTACGTATATACCTATGATCTGTGGTGTCATAGTGAGTAATGTAGCAACTTGGTGCACTATTTCCTGAGACGTCTTCATTTAGTAGGCTATAGAAATAATCGTTCCATCTCTCTTTAATGTCCTGATCCTTGACTAGAACTCTACCATCTGTACTTTTAATACATCTAACATGGTCTAAATCTCTACTCTTCCTTTCTCTCATCTTAGTTATTTTATAGATAGCTTTTTCTCCTTCCTTAGTGCTCAGATTGATATAAAAATCTTCATATTTCTTCGCCTTTACTTTTCCCACAATGTTCTTGGCTTCATTTCTAGCAAGTCTATATCTTTTTAGATCCTCTATATCCTTAGTCTTTTGCCATGCCTTAAAACTATCTTTCTTAGCTTTAATGGTTGTTTGAACCTCATCATTCCACCACCAAGACTCTCTAGGAGAATGACATTTTCCTTTTGATACACCTACAACCTTTTTAGCAACTTTCTTAATATAAGCAGTCATCTTGTTCCACATTGTATTAATGTCTCCCTCAAAGTTCCACATTCATTGTTTGATCACATTATTAGTAAAAGCTTTCATGGTATTCCTTTTTAAGCACCACTACCTTATCCTAAGGCACAAAACCTGACCTTTCCTACTACTCGGCGTAGTGAGACATATATTCAAGACCAATAATCCATGCTGAGTGGTTAGACTTTTCCCAGGTATAACTTTACAATCTTTACATAACAATCTATTGGACTTTCTAGTTAGAAAGAAATCTATTTGGCTTTTATGATGCCCACTTTTGAAGGTGACTAGATGCTCCTCTCTCTTTTCAAAGCATGTGTTTATGATGGATAATCATAAGCTATAGCAAAATCTAAAATTGAGGTCCCCTCCTCATTCCTCACTCCAAAACCATATCCCCCATGCACATCTTCATAACCTCTACGATCTCCCCCTACATGCCCATTTAAATCACCCCCTATTATAATCTTTTTTCCGTGTCGTAAACCTTGCACTAATCCATCCATGTGTTCCCAAAATTGTAACTTACTATTCGCATTCAATCCTACTTGGGGTGCGTAAGCGCTAATTATATTGACTATCTCTTTCCCCATCACAAACTTGATGGCTATAATCTTATCACCAAATATTTTCATATCCACCACATCATTCTTCAAATCTTTATCTACTATCATACCCACTCCGTTGCTATTATTTTTATCCCCCGTATACCAAAGTTTAAAGCCATCCAACTCCTTAGCTTTTTTACCCTTCCATCTAGTCTCTTGTATGAAAGCTATGTTAATCCTTCTTCTCCTCATAACATCTATCAATTCTAGACTCTTACCCGTTAAAGATCCTATGTTCCAAGATGCTATTCTAATCCTATGCTTATGGACTAGCTTCTTTGCCCACACTCGTCCATGGTACGAGAACCCTTGCCAATTTATCACCGCATCCGGGCGCCGATGCGACGACCCTAGCAAACTTTTCACCGGCCCTTGCCCATTTTTCGCTACACCATGGACTAGGTGTAACACGTCGTTTACAGAGAACGCCCTAGTATTACGCTGATTATCTTTTGTTTGTGAATTCATGATAAGGGTTTGGCTGTGTTTTTGGTGGTACTGGCTGCCGACCTGACGTACCAACCCTCCTCCTTGTTTAAAGTTGTCTGAATGTAAATTATTTTTTGGGCATCAAAGCAAGAGATTATTTTGGTGCGCTCTTGGTTTTTAGTGATGCTTTACTATAATAAGATTTATGGAATTTTTCTATTTTGAAAAAAACCTAGCATTTGGAAATTGAAAATCACCCCGTACCTAAAAATACGGGTTTTGTTCTTGAACTAAAAAGTTGACTTTTTATCCTTCTGAAATTTGAATTTTAAATTATTTTTATTGGATTCAAATTTTTTTTTTGGGGGGGGGGGGGTATTTGTTTATTTATGAATAATATCTTAAGTAAATGAAATTCATTTACTTAAATGATATTAGTCATAAATAAGTACTGCTTAATAAATGTTGTTCCTATCTAGCCTAATAAATCTTCTAAAGAACATTCAGAATGATACATTGAAAATAAGGCGGCCGCCAGACATTCTGGGCGTCCAAGGAGCCCTAGGCGTCGCCTAGGCAACCGCCTTTCTCATGGTCATAAGGTGGCCTTGCTCCCACGCATTTGGAAAAAGCCCGGACGCCTAGGCGTCGCTTTGACAACAATGATGGCATCGTCAATATAAGAGGTTAGTTGGAAAATTGATTTTATCAAACGCTTACTAGACCTGATATATCATTTGCAGGTGGGGTTATTAGTCAATTCATGCATGCTCCCATGACGGTTCATTGGGGAGTAGCATGTTGAATCCTGAAGTATTTGAAGAGTGCTCTGGAGAAGGGACTTATTTATTGTCCTTATCAAAAGATGGACCTTGTTGCCTACTCTGATGCTGGACTAAGTTGGTGCTAGTGATGACAGTTGCTTAGTCCAGCGTTAAGGCTGAGTATCGGGCTATGGCTCAAACTGTGGCCGAGTTCATGTAGATGAAGTCTTTACTGCAAGAATTAGGATTTCCAGTCACACAACCTATGCAGATGTTTTGTGACAATCAAATGCCATTTACATTGCTAGTAATCCAGTTTTTCATGAGTGTACCAAGCACATTGAAGTGGATTGCCATTTTGTTTGGAATGCCGTTCTACAAAAACAGGTTGTGACTCTGTTTGTCCCTTCTTCTGGACAGCTAAGTGATATCTTTACGAAGCCGCTATTTGGGTCTATGTTTTGCGGTGTTAATTCCAAGCTGGGAATGGGCGATATATATGCTCCAGCTTGAGGGGGCGTGTTGAAATTATTGGAGCAGTACCCACCATGCGGTACACTATTTTTCCTGTTTTTCTTAGTTAAGATATGTTATCCTCCTAGCCGGATAGTATAATATCTTTCCTTTATTTTTGCTATCCTCCTAGCTGGATAGTATATAATATCTTTCCTTTATATATGCTATCCTTCTTGCTGGATAGGATTGTATCTTTCCTCCATTTGTATATCTGTTTCCTCCTTGGATTGGATCTCCTAGTCTGTCAATCTTGGATTCCTTCTTTGTAATTCTTTCCAATTTGTATATATAATAGCTGACAGAAGAGGGGAGGTATTATGGTGACTGCTCCTCAAGGAGCCATCAACTTCTTTTCTTCTCCATCTTCTCTCCCTTTCCAACTGCTGAGTTATTTACTTCCTGGTTTTATTACAATGGTTACTTCTTTAGTCTTGAAATTGTACCTCTTAGATATGATTGTAAGCTAGTAGCTTGAATTTTGCTGCACTTTCATTGAAAGAGACTATTAGAAGATGGACAAATCAGTTTCTAAAGAACTTGAAACAATTTTGCGAGGAAGAAAGTTTAACATACACAAAGAGCTTGAACGATTCCTGATAAAGTGATTGAAATTATATGGCATGGGAAGTTGGACTATTTTGTATTGAACAGTTACTAAATGTTGGAACAATTTCCAGGGAAGCATTTCACAACATTATGAGGAAATTTAGCAGAACATGAATCTACATGTCACAACTAGCACGTTAACTGACTGCATTAGGGTTGAGGGTATTTCACCCACTGAACCCATTTGATCTGCTAACTCTTGGATTGTAAATAAAAATTATTTGCATTATGTTTTGACCATCACTATGTGTACCCTGATTTTATGATTCATAGTTCTTGCTGAGGTCCATAGTTCAAGTCATTTTATTTTTAATTATTCCAAAAAGAGCATCAGCCAGTAACAGGTCATATTCATGTTGTATTAATGTTAACTTGACATGATGTATTTAGGAATACTTGTGTCGGTGTTTGTGATCTCCTAATATTCAGGTTATTGAAGGTGTTATGTTTGGGTTTAGGAAAATTTGACTAGGCATCAATCTAGTACAACATGAGTATGACCATTACCGGACATCACCCATTGTCTACTGCCAAAAGTTTTAAGGCCCTGGCTTTTTGCTCCGTTTTCATAGTTTGAGATATTTGTGGTATGTGTTGGATATTGCAGCTTCAGCTTGGCAAAGGATAAAAAAAGTATTTAAATTACCAAAAACCAAGGTTCGGAATTTCGGTTTCGGCCAGGGCCAAAACTGAAATTCTGGCCAAAATGGCCGAAACCTAGCTGAAATCTGGTATTTTTTTGTTTCGATCGGTGGGAAGAAAAAGTTTTTTTAAGCCCAATTTTTTCCTATGATACTTTTTTAACCTTCTTCACATATCCATTGAATTATTTTCACTAAAAAAACATCCTAAATAGTTGTTCTATGATACCGACCGTATTATACTAACATACGCTGCTATGAAAGTATGTAGAATGGTACTATTGTAGTAATTAAAATATAAATCATGTGACATTACTATTACATCATTCAATAACATTCATTAAAGTTTTAATATCAAATTACATAATATATGGAATGGAACTAGAAGTCACTCAAAGTCAAATCCACGATAAGTTTTGTAGCGCATCTAATCCCCGACTTGAGTACCATTACTATTGCTGTTGATAATGGGACTCTGAGTTCACAACATAATCTGGTCAAGTTGTCTAACATACAAAACATGAACTCAATCTATCATATATTAAGTTGTCTAACATGCATAAATATGAATCTTGCTTATAGTGTGTAGATTGAGTGGAGAGTGGAAGATTTGAGTGAATTATGCAAGTTTTTTTGTATAAATAAAGAG
The DNA here is from genome assembly GCA_028583415.1 of Protea cynaroides. Taxonomy (NCBI): domain Eukaryota; kingdom Viridiplantae; phylum Streptophyta; class Magnoliopsida; order Proteales; family Proteaceae; genus Protea; species Protea cynaroides. The sequence continues at coordinate 75,442,409 of CM053268.1, forward strand.
ATTTTTCAAAAAACTAACAAAACAGGCAAAACAGAGAAATTTCGATCGAAGGCAGGAATATTTATACCAAAATTTGGTCCGAAACAGTGATTTCGATAGAAATTCGAAATTTGGACAGGAAGAAATTTTGGATTTCGGACCGAATTTTGTACTTTCCTATTTCGATACCTGGTTTTGTTTCGGACCACTGATTTTTTGAAACATTTCGGCCAAAATCGAAAATTTCGGCCAAAATTTAGAACCATGCCAAAAACAACAAAGATAACATTGAATAAACTGGTTGAATTGTGCAATCCGTTAAATATTCTGCCAATTTTCCCAACCCAATTGGCTGACTAATTGAGATCAAAATCTTTTTTCATGTGGTAAGCTGAAAGGACAAATTGATTACTGACTAGATAACTCACTTGTCCCAAGTAGATTCGCTGATCCTGGTGTCAAGATTTAGTCTTAAAGAGTGTTAATATCAGATTTACTATTGCTACATCCTGGATCGTGGATTCTTTCTGAATCCTGTAATAAAATTAGAAACCTTAGTCTTAAAAAGATTGAAAAGTTGAACCTCATTGATAAAAAGTTTATTGTGTAGTTCAATCTAGTTTCAGTTAATAGGCCTACTTCTTATTGTTTGTATCTGATTTCTTTCTATAACAAAATAGAAAAAATAAGAGAAGATGGAGAGAATCAATATGTTTTGCTTCTTTTTTTGTAACTTGTATTTATAGAAAATAGAAAACAACTATTAGATAGGATATAGGACTCCATAAATCAAAGTCGTAGTCACAAACTAAAGACAAAGTAAACTCAAAATAAGAAAAAGAAACTAAAAAGCCTAATTGGTAAAGGAAACTAATAAAACAAACTAATAAACTAATTAGCAGTCCAAGTCCTAAAAACTAGCACTAACTACTTTGACTAAGTCAAAGCAATGTACGGTTATAATTTATTACGCTAACACCACCTCAAGTTGGAGCATGGTGGAATGTGAGAGCTTTGGCTTGAAACAATGTAGCAGCAGAAGCAGCAATTGTAGTAGTAGGAGCAGTAGCAGTAGCAGTAGTAGTGGTAGCAATAGTATTAGTAGTAGTAGCAGTAGCAGCACAGTATAGATCATTGTGAACCAAGTAGTTTTAGCAGTAGCAGTAGCAGTAGCAGGAGCAGCAATAGTGGTGGCTGCACACCAAACGGAGAACCTTAACTGACTTTCAATAACGGTAGCCCAGGGGATTGCTCTGATACCATGCAACAAAATAGAAAAATAAGAGATGGAGAGAAATAATGTGTCTTGCTTCTCTCTTTGTAGCTTTTATTTACAGAAAATAGAAAACAGCTATTAGATAGGATCTAGGATTCTACAAGTCAGAGTCATAGTTACAAACTAAAGACAAAGTAAGTTCAAAATAGGAAAAGGAAACTACTCAACCTAATTGGTAAAGGAAACCAATAAAGCAAACTAATAAACTAATTAAGAGCATAGTTGTCAAGGCTTCACATAGGCGCCTAGGAGGCCTTGTGATGCCTTGGAAAATCGAGTGCCTTGGTCATTTAGGCGCCCTCTTAGGCCTTCAATACCTTGGCGCCTTGACAACTATGATTAGGAATCCATATACTAATAGGAATCCAAGTTCTAGAAACTAGTACTAACTACGTTGACTAAGTTAAAGCAGTGTACAGTTACAATTTTATTATGCTAACACTTTCAGTTTCAGTTTTATTTCCGTAAATCATTTGGTGCCAAAACTCTGAACATCATGGAGTTTAGTTGCCAACAGAAAAAATCAGTCAGTAGGAAAATTTTAGCTAATACTTATTGCTGAAACATATACAATTAGAGATGAAAGAAAACCCTGTGAGAGTTTCAAATAAGCCAAATTATTGGCTTCTCTGTGAAAATCACTGAATAAAGAGCCAATTTCAGGTATGAAATCTCTTTTATAGTTACTGCTATCATGGTTACTCTTGTTTGTTCAATTAATGAAATTCAGTGTACCATACCTCCCACTGCCTGTAGTCAATGCAAACCCCCCTTCCCTGCACTAAAAAATATTGTTTAGTTAAAGTTCAGTCAGATGCCTCATCACACTGCCTGAAATCTTGACCTTTTTGTTACATGCATCCCAGTTTTCCACTGGACCCTGGCTGTGCATTGAATTATGATCAACATAATGATAGACTGACTTAAAGGTTAATTATTATAAAAAAAAAAATTGGCTTAAAGGTGTTAAGTGCTGGCTTTGCTTGCACTAATGGATTTGGTAAGAGTCGTAAGACTATGCATTTCGTTTCACACATGCTGCATAGGAAATAGAACAGTTCCATCAAAACCGTAGAAGGTTCTATTAAAAATTTCCTGCGGTAACTGGTGAGTTGTCTGCATAGCTTCCGAAACCTATAGAAATGACCACTCAGTGATACCAATGACCTTAGTGGCCGAATCTTCCGATAGGGGTGTTGCTTCTGTTCTCAATCCTCGATTTCATGCAATTTTCAAATTCAAATGTTTTCCTTAAAGATAACCGATAACCACTTCTATGGACTACAAAAATGCTTGATGTAAACTAAAATTTTGACTAAATTGGACAGCTCGAAATTTTGAAACCCATATTGGATAAAATAAAATAAAAAATTGAGACTGCTTTCACTATTCTCCATTCTTTACTATTTTTTACTCAAAAAGCATGGAGTCCTAGTATATGTACATCCACATATATACATATATTCGCTCTGAAGCAACTCTCGACCCTGGAATATATTTAATTTTGACCCTTCCATTCTCTCGCTCTTACTCTGCGCTTTGGGCACTTATCAAATGACTAGTGATAAATGCAGACAATTTTTTTTTTTTGGGGGGGGGGGGGGTGGTGTGTGTTGTCTAAGCATCTAGTATTGGCTGAAGCAACATTCTAGCAAACAATTCTACTGCTTTGGATTTCATTGTCCCTAGATCTTCTGTCATGGGCTCTTTACTTATTTTTACTTTCTCCTCCATTGAGGGATTTGGGTTCTTTTCCTTGTTAAATGCTGGGTTTGGTGTCATTGGACCCATTTCTTCAACACCATGATGTCATACTGTGAGTGTAATTATTTTGGCATGCTTAGTGTTGCTTAGTCTCAAACTATTCTATCTATTGCAATTCGTTGAAGGAAATAAATATAGAGATTCAGAACTTGATATTGATTCAATCATGACTTGTGGCCATTTACAGTTACAGGAATCATGGCACTCTATTTAGACCGGGTTGCAACTGCCGTCAATGAAGAAGCTACCTTGTTGTTCTATCAGTGAACTTTACTATGCATTATGCTTGTGTTTCTTTAATGATCCCTTTTATTCTATTATGCCACTTGATTTGCTTCCAGTTAATCCTAATTATAAATTGAAGTGGGGGATTTTTTTCCCCACGCAAGAAGGAAGCTTAAGTTTTCTTTGTTTCCATGGAATTGAAGGTTCCAGCTGCCTCAACTGGTAAGGTCTCTGCTGTAGTCGAGACCTGGGGTCAAGTCTAGTCATCCAATCAAGTGCTACTACATATCCTTCTCCACCAAAAAAAAAAAAAAAAAAAAAAAAAAAAAAAAGAAAGAAAAAACCCAAAGTAAGTGTATATGATATCAATTTTGTCTTGGAAAAGAAAAGAATTATTGTTAGATAGCCTATATCTCCCTTTGATGCAGGAAAATCAAAGAAATGTGCTTAGTTTAGTTAAAAATAAATACTGGATTGGGTTATATATGTGTTGGGTCTTTCGGCCAATGGGTTTTCTTTATAATGGGCCACTTTATTGGATATATAATATGAGGTACAAGTTAGGAATACAAGATTTAATTTTTTAATGAGTTAAGTTCGAGCCATAGGTGGAATCGGATAACTTCTGTAAATTACAATAAAGAAAAGGTAAGGTAGAGAAGAAAGAGAAGGAGGAAGAGAAGAGGTTGCTATAACTTTGGGAGCCACAACATTGTGTTGACTAAGAGACTCCCTATTTTAGTCAATATATTAAGCATAACCCTAGAAGGGTACGAAAGTAAAACAAAAAAATAATAAGAGAGAAGGGTAGCCTTTGGGATTAGCGTTTGGTGCTAATCCTGAGACCCTCCCCTTACATCAACATATCATAACACCCCCCATTCAAGCTAGAGCACAGATATCAATCATGCTCAGCTTGTTACAAATATAAGCAATTCTCCCACTTCCTAAAGAGTTTATAAACACATCGACAAGTTGTTTGTCTGTATGAACATGGATTGGAGAAATAATCCCTTGCTGGAGTTTTTCACGAACAAAGTGACAATTGACCTCAATTTGTTTCGTTCTTTCATGAAACACATGATTGGAAGTAATGTGAATGGCAACTTGATTATCAAACCACAAACTTCTCCGGAAAGTTAAGCTCAGTTAACAACTACTTGACCCACATCAACTCACACGTGACACGTGCCATAGCTTAATATTCAGACTTTGTACTAGACCGGGCAACAACAGTCTGCTTCTTACTCTTCCAGGACACAATGTTTCTACCAACAAAATTGCAATAGCTAGTAGTAAACCGCCTATCAATATGAGAACCTGTCCAATCAGCATCTGAAAAACCCTCAATAAGTCCATGCCTATGGTCAGAGTACATTAGACCACAGTTCAGAGCCTTCTTGAGATACCGTAGAATACGAATAATAGCATCCCAATGAGATTTCTAAGGAGAGGACAAAAGTTGACTTACAACACTAACCGAGGATGTCACATCTGGTTGGTTCACAGTCATAGTTGTCAAGGCATTGCCTAGGCCACGCCTAGGCGTCTGGGCAAGTTAGATAGGACTAGGTGATTGGTCGACTTATTGTATCACGCCTTGCTTTATTTGTATATATTTTTTTTTTAATTATAGCCATTTGTAGCATTGTTATTGGATGTATAAAGTACATTTATACACCATAATGCATATATTCATGCAATGTATTAAAAACAATAAAAATTAATGCACTAACCCCCTCCTTTTTGTGTGAATTATATTATTAAGAGTTGAATGATGGAATGACTTGTCTGTAATAGACAGAGGTCCTCTTATTTATAATGTGAGAATGAATACAAAGAAAGAAAGAGGTAGTATAAGTAGTACAATGAGGGTAGTATAGGTAGTACAATTGTACAATACAGGTAGTACAATGAATCTAGACAAAAAATAAAATACGTAATATTCTTAATACTCCCCCTCAAGTTGGTGCATATATATCATGCATGCCTAACTTGGACAATCATATGGAAGGATTTCCCTGGCAGACCTTTGGTGAAGAGGTCTGCTAGTTGGTCCTTTGATCTGACAAATGAAATCTCAATTTGTCCACTGTTCAATTTCTCTTTGATGAAGTGACGGTCTAACTCAACATATTTTGTCCTATCATGCTGAACCGGATCATTAGCAATGCTAATGGTTGCTTGATTATCACAGAATAATTTCATGGACTGGTTACACATAACCTTCAAATCTTTGAGTAGTTGTTGTAACCATAGTAGTTCGCATATTCCATGCGCCATTGCTCTGTATTCTGCTTCTGCACTGGATCGGGCAACCACATTTTGCTTCTTGCTGCGCCAGGTTACCAGATTGCCACCCAAGAATGTGCAATAACCAGAGATAGACTTACGATCAGGACTTCCTGCCCAATCGACATCAGTATAAGCCTCCACCTGGATTTGTTTATTTGGTGAATCTGAAATGGCATATGCTTTCATTTTCAGAGGGTCATTAGGAGATAACAAGATTCCTCTTCCAGGGGCTGACTTTAGGTAGTGCAGTATCCGATAGACAGCCTCCATATGTGTAGAGTATGGGTCGTGCATAAACTGGCTTACCAAACTAACTGCGAATGCAATATCTGGCCATATGTGGGCAAGATATATGAGTCTGCTAACAAGTCTCTGATATCTTCCTTTGTCTTCTAGTATGCCTTCTTTTGCCCTTAGCTTGGTATTGGGATCGAGAGGAGTATCACAAGGTCGAGCCCCAAGTAATCCTGTTTCTGAGAGAAGATCAAGAATATACTTTCTTTGAGACAGATAGATGCCTTTTGCAGATCTGGCAACTTCAATTCCAAGAAAGTACCTAAGTTTGCCAAGGTCTTTGATCTCAAACTCCTTCCCTAGAAATGCCTTTAGTTTCATGATTTCATCATTGTTATTGCCAGCAATGATGATATCATCTACATATACAAGTAAGGTAGTAAAAGTGTTAGGGGAATGTTTTATAAATAAAGTATAGTCAGCATTGCTTTGAACATAGCCCAATGCTACCATACCTTTATTAAATCTTCCAAACCATACTCTAGGGGATTGTTTTAGACCATAAAGAGATCGCTTCAACTTGCAGACTTTTCCTTGGCTTTTATCATCTGTGAAACCCGGTGGGCAGTCCATATAGACATCTTCAGTAAGTTCTCCATGAAGGAATGCATTTTTTACATCTAACTGTTGCAAGTCCCAGTTGTGATGTACACCACAGGACGGTAAAACCCTGATAGTAGTCATTTTGGCCACTGGAGCGAAGGTTTCTTGGTAGTCAATCCCATATGTTTGAGTAAATCCCCGTGCAACCAGTCTAGCCTTGTACCGATCAATAATCCCATCTGGTTTCTGTTTCACTGTAAAGATCCACTTGCATCCTACTGACCTTGATCCTGCAGGAAGTGAAACAAGATACCATGTACCATTTTTCTTCAGAGTCCTCATTTCTTCCACCATTACATCTTTCCACCTTTCATCCATAATTGCATCCTGCCATTTTTGAGGAATAGACACAGAAGAGAGCGAAGACACAAAAACACGGAAAGAAGGGGAAAGGGAGTCATAGGAAACATAATTGGAAATAGGATGTAGGGTGCAGGCCCTAGTTCCTTTTCGAAGTGCAATTGGAAGATCAAGATCAGAAGGAGGAGTAAGTTCCTTATCAGAAGAAGGCTCAGTAGACTCAGTTTCTGGATCCAGGGCTAGCGAAGGTGCAGGAGTGGTAGTGGCCTTTCCTTGCTTGTCTTTTGCACGACTATAAACTTGCAGAGGTGGCTTGGTGGTTGGATGCTTGGATGGTACAGCTATATCGAACACTTGTTCTTGGACTATTTCTGGTACATCAGGTATATCCGATATAAGTACTTGGGGATATCAGGTGCATCTTCAACTGTCTTTGTTTCCCCCTGAAGAGGAGCCTGATAATAGGAGAGATGCTCATGAAAAATGACATCTCTATTAACAAGGACCTGACGAGAGGGAGGATGATAACACTTGTATCATTTCTGTGTTGCAGAATACCCTAAAAATATGCACTTTAATCCACGTGGATCAAGCTTTCTAGGGGAACGATTGTTATGAGCATAACAAAGACAACTAAAGACTCTAGGAGGAAGAACAAAATCAGAATTTCCAAGTAAGATGTCCAAGGGAGCCTTGTTGTCTAAAACTCGAGAAGGAAGGCGGTTGATCAGGCATGCTGCAGTGAGGACAGCATCACTCTAGTATTGAGCGGGAACATGTCTCTCAAACATTAGTGCTCTAGCTATTTCGAATAAGTGGCGGTTCTTTCTTTCAGCGACTCCATTCAGAGCAGGAGTGTCCACACAACTTGTCTGATGAATTATCCCGTTATCAGCCAAGTATTGCTGAAAAAATCCTTTAAGATATTTGTTACCATTGTCACTACGGAGCATCTTCAACTGAGTTTGAAACTGCGTCTTGATCATATTGTGGAAATGGCAGAAGCATGCAAAGACCTCATTTTTTTGACGCATCAGATAGACCCATGTAGTACGAGTGTGACAATTAGTAAATGTTACAAACCACCTTTGACCAGAAATAGAGGTAGTCTGTGTTGGACCCCAAACATCAGAATGGACTAAATCAAAGATACAAGGACTTCTCGAAACAGAAGTTATATATGAAATACGAGCCTGTTTAGCCAAAACACAAGCTTCACATAATAACTCGTCTTTATTACATTGTTTAAATAATTTTGGAAAAAAATGAGATAGAACAGCAGAAGAGGGATGCCCAAGACGGCGGTGCCACTGCTGAAGGGTACTGACTACAGAATGGGAGGAAGGTGCTGAACGACCATTATCAAGCAAGTACAGGCCACCATGCACTCTACCATGTCCAATCGTCTTCCCGTTCTTCAGATCCTGAATCACACAATAGGTAGAAAAAATGTTACTTTTCACTTTAGAGACTTTGTAAGACTACTAATGGAGAGTAAATTTGTGGATAAATTAGGAACATGTAGAACGGAATTCAAATCAAGGGAGGAAGAACAGTGGATGAATCCAATTTCAGATATAGGAGAGAGGGATCCATCAGCGACCTTCACAGTATTATGTCCAGAAAAAGGAGAGTAAGTAAAAGGACTCAGACGAACCAGTCATGTGTTCAGTGGCTCTAGTATCTATAACCCGAGGGCTAGAGACAGAGAAAGCACAATGACCATCATGGGAAATACCTGACTGAACAAAAAAAAAACCTGGATTGGTAGATGCAGATGTGGATGATTGATTTGTAGTCACAGGAGGTAGTCGAAGGAGATGCCAGAGAGTCTGAAGTTTTTGTGCTGAGAGTTGTGGCATAGGACCAGTAGGAGGACTTGCTTCAGTTTCATGTGCCTGAGGTGTGTGGGAGGACTTTGCTTGTGCATACTTTTTTCCGGCGTTTTGCTTCAAAATCTGCCGGTTTGCCATGAAGTTTCCAACATGTGTCTTTGGTGTGCCAAAGCTTGCTACAATACTCACATTTGATAGCATCACGGGAAACAGGAGGACTCTTGTATGTCTGAGTATTTGTCTGGTGAGCAGACCTATCCGGAACAGAAGGGGACAACGTTGTTATTCGTCGTTGGTCCTCTAACTGAACCATGGAATAAGCCTATTCGAGGGTGGGGAAAGGGTCCCTGCTGAGAATTTGTGAGCGAATAGTATCAAGCTCCACATTTAGTCCTGCCAGAAAAGTATAAACCCTGTATTTCTCTTCCCTTTTGTGAAATAGGGTAGCTTCTTTCACATTTAGCATGAATAAAATCATAAAATCAATTGTTTGCCAATAGCTCCTCAACTTAGTATAATATTGGGATACAGTCAATTCTTTTTGGATTGTTTCATGAACAATTTTTTGAATGGCATAAATTAAAGTAGCATTCCCAACTTGGGAATAGGTGTCCTTAGCAGACTTTTAAATCTGTGCAGCAGTATCCAATAACAAATAGGCCTCGGCTATAATGGGTTGCATGGAATTGAGGAGATATTGCATTACCAATGAATTTTCAGCATGCCATTTTTCCAAAACAATGTCCTTGGTCAGAGGTTTTTCCTTGGTGCAGGTGAGATATCCCGATAATCCCCGAGCTGTAATTGAGAGTTGGGTGGCCCGAGACCACATTAGGTAATTACCACCATCAAGTTTAGTGGTATTAGTGGGAATAGTGAGATTGTCCATTTTAAAACTCTCTATCCCAGAAGAGGTTACTTCAGATGTCATCCTTGAGTTGTGTATTCAAGAACAAACACCTAAAAACAATATGAACAGCCTCCCTGTTTGGTTATAGCACAATATATGGAGATCAAAGTAGAAATATCACTTGTCAGATATCTTAACTTGTCCCATGTGCAACATAATATATGAAAATCAATTCTGGTTTGCACCCACTTTTTTGTTTATTGGGGTAAACTCAGAAATTCATAAATATCCGACTAGACTGAACCATATTATTAATATCCAGATTGATAAAAAAAAATTTATTTCCAATAAAGAGAATAAAAAAATGATCCGTAATGAGGGATAAAAAGAAGGGCAGTACCTATATCATTGTATGATTCCCTCTTTGGTTGCTACCCCTACTGGGGAGAGAAAAAAAAAAACAAAAGAAAAAGAAAAGAAAAGAAGGAAAGTTGGTGGTCGGCGGTGGTAGGTTGGCGGCGGTGGTGGTAAGGCAGCAGAGGGATCTGGTGGTAGAGCTAACTTGGCTCTGATACCAAGTTGAATGATTGAATGACTTGTCTATAATAGACAGGGGTCCTCTTATTTATAATGTGAGAATGAATACAAAGAAAAAGAGGTAGTACAGGTAGTACAATACAGATAGTACAATGAGGGTAGTACATGTAGTACAATTGTACAACACAGGTAGTACAATGAATCTAGACAAAAAATGAAATACGTAATATTCTTAACATTAAGTTGTACCCTTACAACGCCTTGGGAACGCCTTGGCTACGCCTTAGGTATGCTTAGGAGCCTAGGCACCTCTCCAGCGCCTTGGGTCGCTTTGGCACCTTGACAACTATGATCACATTAAGATAATCTAATTTACCAACCAATCTTCGATACCTCTTAGAGTTACTCAAAACATCACCATTTTCAGTTGTAAGCTTTATGTTGGGATGCATTGTGGTATCCACAGGCTTGCCCTGTCTCTATAAGCAAATCTAGAATGTATTTCCGTTGAGAGAGAATTTTTTCCTTGGCTCCCAAAAAATATTTCAAGCGGCCCAAATCTTTAGTGTGAAACTATGGTTGTAAATGAGTTTTCAAACTCATGATTCCTGCATTATCATTGCCTAAAATAACAATATCATCAACATAAACAATAAGAAAGATTCTTCCTGCATTAGCTTGACAGTAAAACACCGATTGATCATTATCACATCGTGACAACCCAAAACAAAGAACCGCTTCAGTAAGTCGACCAAACCATGCTCGAGGGGACTGTTTCAACCACAATGACTTTTTGAGCTTACACACCATACCAGACTCCCCCTTAGCAACAAAATAAGACAGTTGCTCCATATAAACTCTTCATGGAGATCACCATGAAGGAAAGCATTGTTCACATCAAGCTGGTGCAGCGACCAATACGAGAAGCAACAAGAGAGATCAAAATGCGAACATAGGTGAGCTTGGCAATAGGAAAGAAAGTGTCAAGGTAATCGATCCTACAGACCTAAGCATAGCCTTTGGTAATCAGATGAGACTTCAAACAAGCAAGATAACCATCAAGATTGAATTTAACTACATAGACCCAGCGACAACTAATAGCAAACTTGCCTACAAGTAAGGGCATAAGACTCCAAGTGTGATTTTCTTCCAAGGCCAAGTTCCTCCTCCATAGTTGTTCCAGCGATGACTAGACAATATGTTTGCAACAGACTTAAGAAGGGGGTGGCTCTCAATAGTGGACAAACAAAAACGAAATGAAGAAGAGAAACCTGAGTAAGAGGCAAAGTTGGAAAGGGAATGTTGGGTACAACTGCAAACACCCTTACGATGTGCAATAGGAGTGTCAAGGTTAGAAGAAGGCAAACTTAACTCAGAAGCAAGATCTTCAGGCAAAAAAGACGCGGGGCAAGAGGGGGCAGGGAGTACAGGATCTACCTGAGGACCACGAGTATAAACAATGCTCCATGGCTAGCAGAGGAGGTGGTATCTGCGAAATAAAGTGTTAGACCACATATGTAAGGAGGTCATCATCTAGTTTAGACACAACAAAGGACCCATCAAGATACAGTGTGGACTAAAAGAAATCAACGGTGACATTACTTATGTAACTCTGGTGAATAACAACGATAATCCTTTTGAGTATGTGAATAATCTAGGAATAGACATTTGAGAGCCTTGGGATCCAACTTAGAGAGACTACGACGATGGTCATGAATAAAACAAACACACCCAAAGACCAGGGGAGGGAGCACAAACAGAGGGTCAGAAGGAAATAGCAAAGAACGAGGAATCCCACCATCCAAGATAGAAGAAGGCATGCGATTACTAAGATAGCATGTAATTTAAACAGTGTAAGCCAAAAAGATTTGGTCACCTTCATTTAAAAAAGAAGGGATCTAGTGACCTTCATCAAATGGCGATTCTTCCGTTCCACAAGACCATTTTGCTGTGGGATATCGAGATAGGAAGATTGATGAACCATACCATGTGCATCCATAAATTGAGAAAACTGGCCTAAAAAATATTCTTTGGCATTGTCACTGTGAAAAATACAAATAGATGTTTGGAGCTAGGTCTGAATTTCGGTAACAATTGCACAAAAGATAGAAAATAACTTAGAACGGCTTTTCATTAAATAAATCCAAGTAACCCTTGAAAATTCATTAATAAATGTAACAAAATATTCAAATCCCAACTTAGATGCATCAGGATAAGGTCCCTAGATATCAAAATGAACTAAAGCAAAAGGGTGCGGAGACTGCTTATTGGCTCTAGAGGAATAACTCACACAATATAGCTTCCCAAATTGACATGACTCACATTCTAAACTAGAAAGAAAACTAAAACAAAAATCAATTTTCTTCAAACTCTATAAATACGAGTGACCTAATCAACAACGAACTTGATGTGGAGACAGAACACTGGAATAGAAAACTGATGGAGAACCCTCAAGTAGATAACCCCTTTTCACAGCTCCTACCGATTGTCTTCATCGTAAGATCTTGAAAAACACATAGATCAAGACTAAAAAGTTATGGAACAATTGTAAGCAGTGGTAAGCTTACTGACAAATAGAAGGCTAAACGGAAAATTAGGTAAATGAAGAATCGAAGATATACCTAACACATGTGGAGTGGGATGAGCTGTCCCGGTACAATTGACCTTGACCGAAGAGCCATAAGCCAAAGTGACACTGGAGGTGGAGGGACAAAGAGAGGAAAATATACCTAAGACGCCAGACATATGATCGAAAGCACCTGAACAAAAGTAGCACTGTAGCAGTGAAAGATGAGGAATGCTGTGAAGTCTGAAACTAGCGTACGTATTCATCATCAGTCGTCTTTAACTATTTTACCTTCAAATGGTGCAGGTGGTGTAATAAATACAGAAGTGGTAGTGGAATTGGCAGGTTGGATATGCTTAGCTTTCCCAAAATGATGATAGGTGTGAGCAAGACCTGAACCGTCTGGAGGAGCTGATGACCCAGGAGGCTAGTGTCTCCCAGCACCATTACCAGTACCACGACCATAGTTACCACTACGACCACTACCATGATTGGATTGGTGGGTTACAAGGGCTGAACTATCCACAAGAGTGGGGTCACAAGAACCGTCACAAGAAACTCATAACACGAGAAAAATTATCTACCAGAGAAGCAACTTTTTCACTACCAAGAATTTGAGAGCGAACAGAGTCATACTCGGTTCCAAGGCCTCCCAAAAAACCCATAATTGCTAATTGCTCCTGCTGGTCTTGCATCTTTTATATGTCAACACTGATTGGAAGTAGAAAACTCAGCTCCTCATACATCTCTTTAAAATCAGCAAAGTACTGAGTTATGGAACAACCCTTTTGATCCACTTGATAAAACTCCTATCATAACTTATAAGTACAAGATAAATTGTTATGACCAGAATACAAAACATTCAAGTATTCATACCATTCCTTTACAGTATCGATGTGGGTAACAAGGTTAACAATGGAATTTTCCATAGAGTTCAGCAACATTCCCAAAATCTGGGCATCTACAGTGTCCATGTAATACATGTGCTAGGCTTAGTCTATGCGAGATGACTCTGTTGATCCTGACCGGTCAAAACCAACCTAACAATTTTCTGCCATTGCTGGAAATTATTAATACCTTCTAGTTTCTTCTCCGTGATCTGATGAGAGGAGGAAGACAACTTTGTCACCATATTCTTTGTTTCAGCCATGGAACCAAGGAATCACAAAGTAAAGAGTAAAAACTGAGCACTTTAATCGATTTCAACAATCAATTCCAACAACCAGAAAAATAATCAATTTCAACTATCGATTCCAACAAGAATTTAGTGACCTCCAAAGATCGATTCAAATAATAGATCCACACAATTGAGTCACTCCAACAATCGTTTCCAAAGTTGAAATCTGTAAAAGCTGAAATCAATATAATCCCAATCAACAAGTGATTTCATTACATCATTCCTTCTTCAAATTGAATCTTTACTAAGATTTAAATTAGCCACCAAACACATATTGGAAGAAAGAAGGGCTTGGTGGATCGGCAACCAGTTTTCATGAACCTCTGTGTTGTAACAGGGGTGAGCACACCCACTTTGAAAGTAGATGCAAACTTCTCTTGTGGCAGCCACAAGCAAGGTCTGAGATGTATTTGAAGGTAGTAGTTACGAACTTGATGAGACGTGTAGTAGTGTCTAAGGATCAAGCTCTGATACCATGTAAATTACAACAAAGAAAAGGGAAAGGTAGAAAAGAAAGAGAAGAAGTAAGAGGAGAGGCTGCTGTAACTTTGGGAGTCACAACGTTGTGTTGAGACTCTCTATTCCATTCAATATATTAAACATAAACCTAGAAGGGTACAAAAGTAAAACCAAACATAATAAGAAGAGGGGAGGGTAGTGCCTTGGGATTAGTGCCAGGCGCTTAACCCGAGACCCTCTCCCTTACATTGACATATCATAACAATTTTCAAGTCTTTTGTTGGTTTGATCATAGAAGGTTTAAGCTGTTTCTAGTAATAGGTTTGATTTTTGAGATTCCTATATGTACTTATGTCCCCAGCTATTCATGCATTCGACTTTGAGTTATTTTAGTAATAGAGCTTTGGCTTTTCTCTGAGCTATGGGTCATGGTGTGCTTGGATGGACTTCTATAATGCTAAAGTGGAGTCCTTAGCGGAAGAGTAAATTTTTCACAGTTTAGGTGAATTCCTAATCATATTTCTTTTTTTTTTATTTTTTATTCTGATCTAACTTTCAAGTTCAAAGTCAACGCAGTTAACTTATTTTCATATTGATCTAACTGTCCAATTCTGACTTGATTCAGCTCTGAAATTAGCATGAGATTCTGTTAAGGGCCTGTTTAATAAAACTTCTACTCCGGACTCCTTACTTCCAGTTCAAATTTCTACTTCTGCTCCAAGAGGATTCAGGAGTATTTGGGAGTAGAAACATGTTTGGTAACACAATTTTATCATGGATTCTAGGGTGGTGGTGGTGGGTGGTGGGTGGTGGCGAAGGGTGGCGGTGGGTGGGTGGTTGGGTGGTGGTGGAAGGTGGTGGCGGTGGGTGGGTGGTGGTGGAGGGTGGTGGTGGCGGTGGGTGGTGGTAGTGGAGGTGGTGGCGGTGGTGGTGGTGGCGGTGGTGGGTAGTGGTGGCAGTGGGTGGTGATGGTGGAGGGTGGTGGTGGGTGGTGGGTGGTGGGTGGTGGGTGGTGGCGGTGGAGGGTGATGATGGCGGTGGGACGTGGTGGTGGTGGAAGGTGGTGGGGCTGTGGGTGGTGGCGGAGGTGGCGGTGGTGGTGGCTGGTGGCTGTGGTGGTGGTGGTGGTGGTGGTGGTGGTGGGGGGGGGGAGTGGTTCTTTCTTCTCCCAAAATGTGCTCCGGAGCAAAATAGCTTCTATTTGGTACTCCAAAAATTTGGATTCTAAAGTCCATTTGGAGCTGGTTTACTCCATGGGAGTAAAAAATCCGACCCGTTTTACCAAACGCGATTCTACTCCATATTGGCTCTGGGAGTCAGAATCTGGATTATGGAGTGTTATCAAACAGGCCCTAAAGATTCAACTTTTGATTTTCATCTCTTATTGAGATTGTATTTCTAGTTAAAGTCGGGTACCCCAAAAAAAAATCTGGGTAGAGTCTGATATTAATTTCTGAATTCCTATTCTGATTCCAAATTCAATACCGTACATGAAATAGGAATTCTACTTGTGTTTGGATTCTAATTTCCCAATGACAATCCAATTTCGATTTATCATCATACTTGAATTAGATTCCTTATTTGATTAGGATTCCTCCTTTTTGGATCCTGTTTGGATATAGGACTAGGATTCCTCACAACTAATTCTCGAACTAGGAGTTCATGTTTGATGAAGATTCATACTTTTAGAGCCCTACTTAAATTAGGATTCATCTGAGAGACTCCTAGTATAACTGGGATAGTGGGATTTACAATCCTAGAGCTTTGGATTCTTTTCCATGCTTTCTGCCATTATCCTTGGAGGCTGAATACAACAATTTATTTTCTATAGAATTCTCAGAACTGGTGCACTGGTAGGCACCGGTTTCTATATCCGTATGCAGGTTATCTATGTATTTCTTCAAAATTTTGTATATAAGAGTGCTATGAAACCTTCATTATAAGAATCTGATGTCTGAGGTATTACTTCACTCAAATAGATTGAAGGTTTTGAATGTCTCAACATGCTAAAAATGAGTTCTTGAATGGTATTGCTCCAGACTTTAAAGTCTGGCTTCTACTACTGTTTCTGCTTCCGGATTTTCTTTGACTCCCTCTCTCTCTTCCCCCTCCAAAAAAAAAGAAAAAAAAAAATGACTCCTAGTTTTAATTTTGTACTCATTTGCTCTTACCATCAGCTATCCAAATCGATATGACCACCTTGAATTTTTTCCTATTTACAGGCTTTTCCCATTTCCGAATCTCGATATTATAAGATTCTACAGGCATTCAAAAGATGATGTTTGATAATTCATTAATTAAATATAAACAAAATTTCTGTTTGGAATAGGTTCTTAAATTCTAGTATTTCCAGCTAGTAGGAGGTGATGTTTTAAGTTGTCAAGGTGGTTCTTGAACCCCTAGGCGACCAGCCGACTTATTCTTCAAGGGACCCACTGGCCCAGACAGAAAATACGGGAAAAAGAAAAAAAAAATTAAGAAATGGGGAGAAAAACCTGTGAGAGTGGAAAAAGAAGAAGAAACTACAGAGACAAAAGCAGCAGCAGCCACAGCAGTCGCTGCTGCTACAGGCTAACACCATCACCGAAGGAACGAGAAGGAAGAAGCATTAGTGGTCGTTTGCCTGGCTGCTGTCTTCATCTCCGCTGCCGCAGCAGCAGCAGATGCTGCTGGAGATGCAGCAGCAATCACTGCTGCTATTGCCACTGTCACTGCCAAGAAAAATAAAAGATGACTAATACGGAGGAAGAAGAAAAAGGAGGGGAGTACGTACCTGTTTTGGTTATTCGAATAATCTTCGTCATTTCACTTTGGGGAGAAGAGGAAGAAGACTGAGCAGTCAGAACCTTCCAAAAAAAACTTTGTTACCCGTATTTAATTAATAAAAGGAGTAGTTTATTTATTTTACACAGCTTCTTATATTTTTATAAGTAAAACAATTTTTTTTTTTATTTTAGTCTTTTAAGATTAAAATTAAAGGACAAAAAAAAAATGGTATTTTACACTTACTACTTCCACTTTATATGGCACGCCTAGGTCACCTAGATGCCCAGCCACTGTTTTGAATCACCTTGTTGCCATGATAACTGTGGCAATATTATTGAAGGACCCACTTTTCATTGCTGTTCCAACTCTTTCCTTCCCTAATTCTTGTAACTCTACACTTCCCTTATTTTTCTTAATTGGTCTACGGAGAACCCTTGGGTGCTTTCCTCTTTTTGTTTCAGTTATATACCGTTGATCCCATTCTTCTTTGTCCTTTTGTCTTACTTTTTTCTTTTTTTATTTTTTTTTATTTTTATTTTTATTTTTATTTTTTTGCAGCTATGAAGTTCTTCAGACTCTAGACAAGGAGAAACATAAGGTTTATGGCCCTATATATTATTACGTGCTCAATACCCTCCTCTTTTGCTTGCTCGTCCTTCATATTTATTGGTGGATTTTGATCTATTGGATGCTTGTAAAACAAATCCAAGCGAGGGGCCGGATGAGTGAAGATGTTCGATCTGGTATGTAGCTCTATCTCAACAGACCATTTAGTGAGGTGCAGAACACACATTCACCAATGCACTCGAACAAGAATGCACATGTTTGAATATTGAAACTTGTCATGTTACTTTTTCATTTCAAGGGGCTGCCTGGCTGGGTTGTAAGTTGACAGTCCAGCATGTATACTTTTACCCGGTTTTCTCACTGATCCTGCCGCAATTCATCATTATTGACCTGTCTTTCCTTGTAGCAAAAAGAGCCACTTTCCCAAGCTTGGCACTCATTGCTGATGTGAAAGACATTGATTCTTGAAAGATATGATGATTCTGCTTAAATGAAAAGAATGTTAATCTGATCAAGTTAATCCATTCAATTGAGTTTGACTAAAACCTTGGTTATTGATCAGCCATCTTACTGAAACATGGGAATGAAATTTGCATATGAGAATATATGATCCTGGGGTGAGATATTTGATGCATTTTCCATTAGGGGGATGCTCTGGGGTGCACAAATATAGAACTCATCTGGTTAGCATACATGAATACAGGGTTGGGGTTTATCTTTATGAATTTGTGTTACCTGTACACCAGTAAGTTGGCATTGGTTGGTAGTATTATCAGCCCATTCTTGGGTTGTTTGATCTTGAAGCACTTCATTTTCTCATGCAGATTCTGAAGGCGAAGATGAGCATGAAGATTGATCCCATACAAGATGGAAACTACATGTGTGGCCCCTGCTCAAGAAATTGTATATTCTTCTTCATTGATAATTTTATTTAATTTTTGGTTGAGTAGCATCTCTCTAATTTATTGGGTGAAGTTTAGGTACTGTTTATTAAGGCAAAGAATTGTCCATTCTCATTCTTCTTGCAGATAATGATCAGCAAGGTTTCCATATCCCAACCCATTGTTGCATTCCAATGGTGAATTGATCTATCAAAAACACTTGCGTTGAAGAAGCCATTCACATTTGAAGGTGGTGATCTATTAATTAAAACGCAAGCTGAAGAAGCAATTAGAGTGGAAGTTAACAGTTGGGAGATTATATTCATAGTTAGAATCATGGACCGCACTGTTCACCACCAGTTTTCATTGTTGGGTAACGAATCACTAATTGTAAAGAAGTTATAAGGCTTGATGCTGTAATATTTGTCAAATTAGTCGCAAGGCTATCCTGACTCTGTTTGTATCCCTAGTTGCTGTTTAATCTTTTCATTTGTGACTGAAGTCACTGAACATCTGGGTAAAATCTTGATGTAGTGAGATGAGTCTAGGAGCTTGTGTAAGTTATCTGTTACATGTTGATTCAAGGAATATCATATTCATTACCCACGTGTCCCATTGTTTATTTCTACATTAAAAAAACTGCAAAAGTTACAAATATAATGATCCTTGTATTTGTTTTGTTTTCCATTTCTTGCATTGTCGATGGTTTATTTGTTTCTTTGTTTTTGTTTGTCCTTGCCTAGAAACTTATTTATCAATTGCACCATAAAAATTAGTACCTCTAAAAAAAGCACCATTAAAAATGATTGTTATTTTACACAAAGGACACTGTTTATTAATTTTTAATTTATTCATATATCTCTTGGAGTAGTTAAATCCCTCATAAGCAAGGGCAGGGGAGAGTAGGGGTCTACCTGTGGGAAGGGGTTCTTGTCGCTTGGCTTCTTATATCATGTGGCAGTGTCGATTGTATGGTGTTTTATTTTATTTTATTTTATTTTTTATTAAGTCGATTGTATGGTTAAAAATATTCAAGTTTCATCTCAAGGTATTATTGACATTTGCCCAAGACGTGCTTTTATTACTTTTAGACAAATTTCGAAGATGCTAATCGTTACAGGTTATGGTTAGAGACCATGGCAAGCCGGAGCCCACAGAAAGCCCTTCTAGAAATTTCAAGATGGGCTGGGCTAATATTGCAATTTCTAGGCTAGGGTTGAACCCACCCAATCCTATTGGCTTAGTTTGGTTACAAGAGAAATTAATAGAAGGAAAGTGAAAATTTTAAACTTAAAAAAAGATATATTATAACCGTTGCTTGACATGATTGTGTAAACTTATCCTTCCTACCATATTTAGTAATGATTACCAAAAAAAATGATACTTTTAATGTACCTTTTATTTTACTATATATATATAATATATATATATATATATATTATATATATATATATATAGGTAAGAAAATGTTTATTGAGAATGCATTAAACGCATGGTTTCTGAATTACAGGCTTCGTTAAGTCAAGGAGTGAAACTAGGCCAATTGGTCTTACACGCCAAGGACTGGCCCTCCCGAACAAGAGAATCAGCCTTGCTGTTTCCTTTCTGGAGGACTGGTGTGCTCGTCGAGAAGGTAAGACATCAAATCCTTATTGTCAGATTCAATAAGGCGGTGATCAGAGCTGTCTGCGATAGCTTGAAGGACAGAAGAAATTGCCATAGCTTCACCAACTATGATAGATAAGAGACAAGCCGGTTCCGACGTTGCAAAGACCTTTGACCCCCAGGTCACTACAAGATCAGTTCACCTATACATACATATACTGTCCATGGGATTTCATCACTGCTGATATGGTCTGAGACCTACCTGTAAAATGTGAGATCCACTGAATATAGATGTTGATGAGATCCCATAAAGGATACACGGCCATGCAAATGAACCATTCCTAAATCACCACAGCGACTGCCAAAGGAATCCAAAGCAGTCACCAAACCATCTGCACAAGCTCGCCAAAGGAAGTTCCCAGATTTGTTTCCACTTTTATATTACATCTGAATATGATTCCCTATATTTTGTTTTTCTATTTTTCTTAATTCTCAAATTTTTTTTTTTTAATGTTTATGGTTGAGGATTTGTTGGTTCGTGGAATGACGAGAGGCAATTGGGGAGATCACCCACTAGAGTGAGTTGTAATGTTGAAATAGATTAGCTGAAATTTTGAAAGTTTCACTGAATTTCTGATCAAATTACTAATGCCGAAACAAGAAGAAAGTGGATAGAAATTCTCTCCTATCGTTAGAGAGGCTCTAGTCATGATCACATGCCTGGAATTCATTGCGCGCCAGGTGAATTCTATCCATGCAATCATAGCTGAAACCACTGGATAACAAGAGGATTCTCATAGATCATACAACAGTGTGCGGCCTCCTAAATCCAGTCTTCCTCCGGTTCATACATCACATAGGTACCAAAAATTTAGGGGTGTAAGTAAGAGTGTCAAAATTGGGTCAAAAAAAAAAGAAAAAAAAAAAAAAGAAAGACCAGATCTATTCATCTTGGATCAAACCCTATCAGGCCAGATTCGGGCCAGGGTGTGTAAATCTTATCGGTATCAGTTTGGCCCGGGGCTAACCCAATAGGCAACCCAAAAATCAGACTAATAAGGCCCAACTTGATAGTAGGCCGGATTGACCGTTTGAAACGGAATCAAAAGTCCTACTCTCGTCGTCCTTCTTTATGTTAAAGGGGGTTTCTAATCGAATGATGTTGTTTACGTCTGTCTAAACTGTATCCTATTGGACTGGCATTGGAGCCCATACCAAACCAGGGATTCAATCCGACCTCCACATGGCGACCATCCAGTGGGGTCGCCGCCACGCCTCCCGAATCTCAGGGATGAGACGATTTGGATCCCCAAACCAGACAGATACAAGCCCGATAAGGAATCGAAGTCCGACCAGATGGATAGTTGTTGGTCCCAGTGCGGGATTTTCGATTCAGGCCGAATTCCTTATTGAACTGTTTCGACTTACACCTACTAAGATCAAAACCGAAGGGCCTGGCCTGGCACATTGACACCTTAAGCAAGTCTGGCCCAGTGATTCCAAGCCCACCCTAAACCATGATGGGTTTATGCTGCGCTTTTCAGCCTGTAGGCTGGGCTAGTAGTGAGATTTTCAGGTTCTTAGTCTAACTTGAACCTATCCAAACTAGTCCTATATATAAATATATATGCAGTTATATCTAATATATAATATACAATTTAACATAATTATATCTTATT
>CM053268.1:75464566-75492099 GCA_028583415.1 Protea cynaroides
TCTTCATCCGAAACGTGATGCTTAGTAGTTGCCATCCCTATTGAGGGACTTGGGAAGAGAAAGCCCTATGAATCGGGGGGAAGAAGAAAATACAGGTTCGACAATCTACAGAGTTCGGATAAAGAATTGTTTCAGAAAGATCGAAACAATTCAAAAGCCTCACCACTTTTTGATGAATTCCAAAACCTAAAACTCTCTCTTTCCTTGCGATTTATCAACTATCATGGGAATTTTTATCTAATTTATCTCTTTGTATCTAACTGCTTGCTCTGCATTGAAGTTTAGAGCTCGCAACTGCTCAGAACCATAGTCCTAGCTCTTTCAGCGACTCCAAAACCCTTAAAGAACTAGGGCTTCTCGCCGCATCCACATTTGGGTCAGATGTCCTATCGATTGGTTTCTGATTGTTTTAATTTCGTTGTTGTTCGACTGGTTCTCTCTGAAGGGATATAAGGATTCGAAAACGAATCAATCACTTTGTAGTTCTTGAATTCAAAAGCTTTCTTCTTCGATTCCTACCTTCTTCAATGATATCTTGTCTTCTTCTCTGCTTTCTCTAGCCAGACCCCATGGTTCAGATGCCCTGAATGCCATGGCTACACAAGAGGGGAGAACGATGAGGGAGGGAGAGAGGAAAGGAAAGAGAAGGGTTATATTAGTAATTTTACTAGCTTTTAAAAATTTTCAATTAAAAACAAAAAGGGTAAAAATGTCTAACGCTGATTTTCATCTCCTCCGTCAGTTACTTGGGTGTAGTTGACATTTTTTGAAAGGTGTGAGTGGTAGGTGATGTTTCGAAACTAATATGAGGGGTAGCTGATTTTTTATCAAAAAAAATTGAATAAAAGAACAAAGATGAATGGAAAGATTGGAGGAGAAGACAAAAATTTAAAATACGCTTTCTCTTCCATTTTCATTGTACGAATACAGAAAACTTCATATATAAGTCCCCATATTTACACAAAAAAGAAATACAAAAAGAGAAGAAGAAGATAGAAGGGGTCCGTGATCAAGAAACAACCATTCCATCTCTGTTGATGTTGATATATTTGTTACTTGTCAAACAGAATCTGGTAGGTTTGGGCTGGAAATTCCTTCTCCGTCAGAGATTATGGATCGAGGGTTTGATGATTTGAGGAAGGAAAACCTTAAACAGACCAGCTTTGGTGATCATCTTCGACGATTCCGATCAATTTGCAGGGGTCGACAGAACACGATGAATTTTTTATCGGCTTGAGAACTTGCGTAGAGTATCGCAGTGGAGAGTACAACAGAGTGAACTAGGGTCTGTAGTTGCAAAACACAAGCAAGATCGATTGGAAGAGAAACTGATTCTGTTAAACCAGATGGATTTGGGTGGGATTAAGGGTTTCTGTTTCTACATGCAAATGACCATAAGAGGGTTTAGGATCTGATTGGCTTAGTTTGGTCATTAGAAAAATATTGACCATAAACCGTTAACAACTAACAGAATATACCTAACGGTGTGGATTTAATTGTTCTTTAATAGTCATTGTAGAGGAGGTATTCATAATTATTCGAAACATTTGGGGGCAATTGTAAGGTAGCTGTAATTTTCCCTTGTTTTAGTTTGTGAGAAAAATACCTTTCACGTGAATGGTTCTAGGTATCGTTATCAGATCCTCAATTTGAATTGATTTTGGACTTGATCGATTTTGATTCCAGTTTGTTTTAATACTATTTTAATGAAGATTGGACACATCGGTTTTCCATTGGATCCGTACATCGATTTGATACGGATTAGATCGTCTTTGGACATAGTCAATATTGTATCCATACCTTGAATCACAAGCAGAAGCTCTGAAGTTTAGATCATAATCACCCAAATGTTACTCTTTAAGTTTAAGCATTTTTTCCTCTTATCATTTATGAAGTAAATGTTAATTGCCTATATATATATATATATATATATATATATATATATATTTGTAAAAATGTTAATTGCCTATATAAGACTTAGGCTGCTTTCCATATGCATTTTTGGGATGTATTATAAAAAAGGCATTCTCTAAATGGAGAATGAATTTCTACTATAGAATTCCTACCAAAAATTTTTTTTTTTTTTAATATAGAATGAAAATAGGTTTACATACAAGGTATTTCCGTTATGGACTAAAAATACAAAATGAGAAAAATAGCGCATTACAGAAAAGACCATGTTATCTTAATTTATTATATGATCAAAAAACAAAAATATATATCAAACACCGTCTTTGTTTATTCAAAATATATTTTTTAATTTAAAACATATTCCAAGATTATATATCAAACACACCCATTACAAACTCATAGATATCGCTTCATTGACAAATCGAGCATAGTTGTAGGGAAAGGGATTCACAAGGGCTCGATCGAAATCATCTAGATAGCAGTCTCTTTGAAGACCCTTCCAGGACTGGATGGCATCCCTGCTCAGGTGTTTACTACAGGATGGTACCAGGGATCAGGCTCGCCCTTTTAAATGGGTTCTATAGATGAGTCTTTCTATATCGACATATTAGTTGAAAAAATCATAGGCAAATTCCTAGATCACCCGGTAAGAATGTGGAGAAGAACCAAAACAGAATGGTTCTGCCTACTCAAAACTAAGAGGGGGTGCCGAGGGAGACACGGTCGAGAAGTGCCATGCATGGTCACCCCCCGTCCTTTCTTTCTCTCGGTCCCACCCAGCGTAGCGCGCGCTCTTGGGCTCCGTAAAACTGATCTACGACCACCGTTGCTTGCTCGGCTCAGCCAAAAAGCCAGGGGCGCTCAAGCAAACGATGCAAACTACGGAGCGAAGAAAACGCTTGTCGTCATTGTTATCTACTACGGAAAGACAACTTTGGTTGCAATTAATCGAGTTATTGGCTGGCCTCTATGAAGGCGTGAGGGAAGGGGGTTGCAAATTAAGGAGGAGGTTTAGGGGGAGGGTAAAAATGGCAAAAGAAGTATACGAGCAAGGTCAAAACATTGTTTTCTATGTTTTTGAAAGAAAAGGGATTCCTGTCGGGCTATGTGGCTTTCGTATAGTACAAAAGATAGCCAAAGGGAGAACATGCACATGCATCCAACTAGAGGGGTCCAATGGGATGATCATTTCACTCTTCGTGAGTGCAAGGTCACATAGGAATCTTTTTCTCATTTTTTAGAAAAAATTTCATCTAGGCCCTATCAAAGATCGTTAACATTATCTACACCCACAAGAATACCAAAACATCACCTAGATCCACTTAACTGATGGAAATCACTAAAATTGTTAAAATACAATTTTACCCCTCAAATTAAAAATTTTAAAATAAAAAAATTATTTTCATTTACTAATTTAACCTTCAAATGTAACTTATCTCCCTCATGAGAAATTTCACTCTCTCTCTCTCTCTCTCTCTCTCTCGTGTTCATTCTTACTGAAGCCCTAGTCCACTCTACGTTGAGAAGAGCTCCCGAATCACCCAAGCCTACTCCCTGCTCCAACGGCGGCATCCCATTTTGAAATTCAAACAGTCCGCCCATGAGTTGAAATGAAACAGAGGAGAGGACTCGTACTCAAGGAAAAAGCCTGCGAAAATCTTGAAAATCAAAGCTCCAAGCTTTCTTCATCTTCATCTTCATCTTCCTGCTGCCGAAATTTTCATCTACTTGATGCCGAAGAAACATGAAACGGAGGAGAGGGAGATAGTCTGTGAAACAAATCTAAAAAAAAGCCTGCAAAAATCCCGAAATTAAAAGCTCCAAGCTTTCTTCATCTTTATCTTCATCTTCATCTTCTTGCTGCCGAAGAACTTCATCTACTTGCTGCTGAAGAAACATGAAACAAAGGAGAGGAGAGACAGTCCGCAAACAAATCTAAAAAAAAAAGTTGCAAAAATCCCAAAAATCAAAGCTCTCTGTATCTTCATCTTCATCTTTCTGCTACCAAAGATCTTCATTTGTCTGCTGACGAAGAAGCACGAAACAGAGGAGCGGAGAGACAGTCCGCTAAACAAATCTGGAAACTGTCATCTTCTTCTTCGGTTCATCTTCATCTTCGGATATCCTTCATCTTCATACCATTCTAGGTATGTATATTATCTCTCTCTCTCTCTCTCTCTCTCTCTCTCTCTCTCTCTTCTCTTAGTGGATCTTTGGTTTCTGATTTTGTTTTGAGAGGTCAAGCATTTGATTGTTTTGTTTGATTGTATGGGTTTAGAATTGTTTACTTTGTTTGTTTTTGGGGATTTTTGGTTAAGTCCAAGGATCGAGGTTCAATTATTGCTATTGGAGTTGGATATTTTTTTGTCTTGATTATTTGGATGTTTAAAATTTTATTGGTTTAGCTGTTGTAAAAGCAAATATCACACACACACACACACACACACACACACACACACACACACACAATGAAGGTTTGTTTGAATTTCTACCCTAGGGTATACTGTACTTTTGATTTCTACTCATCACATCCTAAATCAAACCAAAATAGAATGAAAAAACAACCTTGCTTTTTTTATTGCTTTCATCTGATTGAATGCCTATGAGAATTGTTACCTCGTGTATAAATTTGCATACCTTGTCTCAAATTTCATGAACCCATTTTTTGTAGAATTTTGTAAGTACTGTAAATTGATTAGTTGGGATTTACTTCATCTGAATGGAGATCTTGGAGATCATTTTAAATTGTTTTAAAATGACAAATAAGGGAACAAGTTTGGATTTAATCTGTTGATTCCCGATAAGTTTGGGGGAAATGATTTTCAAGGATAGAGGGTAAAATACGGATCAGTCTTTTGTCAATATTTTGTATCTCAATCTAAGAAATTCTACTAATTTTCTTAATGACCTTGGAAGCTTTTGTACTTCCTCAATACAGAGATTGTATATCACACCCCAATTTTGAACCAATCAGAATGGTGTGAAGAACCGTCCATAGACCAACGGTTCAACCAGGATCTCGTATAGGCCGTGCCCATTCAATTAAACCAGATACATTCTACAAGCAAAATCAGAGTAAATAAACAATAGCGGAAGTCTTTAATACTAATGAACTGAGTATCTGACACTGATAGCATAATTAAGTATCCAATTATCTCCAATATACCTCAAGACATAAAATAAAGTAAAATAATCAATTACATGTTCCAATAACTAAACAACTAAGCTAATAAAAAACACATGTTGTACTCGCACAACGAATCATGCGTATCTTTTTCAGCTTCTACGTCCATCACAACAACGTGTCCATATGTCGGCGCATTTATATATTCTTCAACAATAAGACTTGCATCAAGAACTAAAATATTCGACGTCGAAAGGGTGAGCAACTTCACGGCTCAGTGAGCAAATAAAACAATGTAACAAACATATGCATGCATTCAATTCATATCTTTGGTCTGATTTTTAAGTTTGCAATGTACTATAGAAAGGTTTGGTGGCCCCCGCACCTCTATACACGAGTGTGTGAATCTACCCAATGGATCAAACACCATTTCCGTCCCACATGCACCCACCATGGAATAGAGATAGAGCTAAAGTGTCCGGATCAAACACCGCTAATACTTCCCCTGATGCCCTACCCATACCAACAAGTAAACCCCTATTGGCGAGGGCTTGCAAACTGGGCTCACAACTAACCAATCCTAAATGTCATCTAGTGTATCCAAGTTCTCACCCCCAGCATCCCTCAATACATCCATAGAGATAAAGCTAAGGCCCTCCGACAGAGTCAGAGACCACACAGTCCGAGTCCACCTCCCCTGATGCCCTACGACGTAATAGTTCTGCTAAGATAATGGTGATACGATGATGTTAGTGGGCAAGACTTGAGTAGAGATAGAGCTAGAGTCTGGTGACGAGGTCAAAGACCACCATGCCATGTCCTCCCCCTGATGCTCCACTCGCATCCACCGCACCAACCACACACATAAATTCATATGTCTTTTCCTAGCATCATCATCACCATCAAGTTATAAATAAACAAAATAAAATATGCATAAACAATAATAGTAGGAATATTGGATGATATGTGAGATGCACATTACAAGCATACAAGCATAGAATCAATCATGGCATTGGACTCAATAAAGTAAACGGTTTATTATTATCCAATTAGTTTAGGTTTTGTTCCCTTACCTTCGATCGATGGTTGTTCATCTTCAAAGCTTTGTAAATCACTTTTGGATAACTTGAAAAACCTAATAAATTTATGGATTATAAGTTAGAGTTCATATTCATTAATTATAGTGTTTAAATGTCCCATCTGGAATCAATCAGACCTCCAAAAGATGAGTGGTTGCAGGTATGGCTGCACCTATGGTCTCAGTTTTTGCGACCACAGGGTGTGTGGTCAATACGTGTGGTCGCATATCATATGACCACACACATGCGACCACACCCTCCCTGGAAACTTTCCTAGGGGGAATGGTCGACACATGTGCCTCGTGTGGTCGACCATAGCTGCGACCACACGTGTTTGGTCGACTTTCATTTTCAGTCTAACCCCTTCATGATTTGATTCCTTGAACTATCACTAGGGTCCTTCCTATGATTGATCTATGGCCTTAATTTTATATTTTTCATAATTATCTACTCTAACCTACTCTTCATGGATTTCCTTTGAGTTTCCGTCTATGGGTCTCATGGTTGAGATCCTACTTTGAATCAATACTTCCTCCATGATCTTTTCTAGGCATTCAACTAATGTTGGGGATGTTTTCATACCTTAAACTTGCTGAAGAATCAGAGCTCTCTTTGAAATTTCTTCTCTTAGTCTTCCTCTTCATTACTCCTTTTCTTCCTCCTCCTCTCTTTCTCTCTCTTTCAGTTTGAGTTCTAAAAGAATGAAAGAGGCTAAGGGACGTCCTATATATAGAGGAAAACATCCATATAAAGTCCCACTTTGATTAAGAAAGAACCCCCTTTCAGATTAGGAAGGTTTCCTAATTTCAGAGTCAATTATATAATCGTGTGGTCGCACGTGGGGTCACAGGATTTGTTGACCCACACGTCTCAAAAGTGCGACCACACGTCTCAGATTTGAGTGGTCTCAACATTCTGAGACGTGGTCGACCACACCTGTTTAGGTATGCGACCACACATCTCAATTAGATGATTTATGGTTTGAATTACATCCCTAGCCTTGTGGTTTCTTCACACACTTGGTCCGCTTGGTCCGACCATGATAGAAAGACCGGATACAAGGTGGTAAGACCGGGTTAGTACGATATGGGTCTTACATTGTAAGATCCCACAAGGGCTTTTTCACTAGTATGATTGCTTTAAGCTTATATATCACCGTTTTGTTTTTCTCATTTGGTAAGACTGTCCACTATTTATAACCATATTTCGAGTTGTTGGCTCCAGTCTTGTCATCAAACCTCCAAGTCATCACATCTCCAAGTCTCCAAGTCATCAAGTCTCCAAATCTCTATGTAAGACCCGCACTCCATGAACCCGATCTAAACCTTTAATTCATGTCGTAACAGGTCTTCCGATCATCACCGGGCCAGATGGGAAGGACGGATGACAACCAGATATGAAAACAGACCATGTATGATAATTATTTTCATACTGGTCGATGGTACCGGTCGACTGGTATGCCTGCGCAGGCAAACTACTTAGATCCAGAATCGGATCTCTGCGGGTCTCACTTTCCAAATTTCGAACCAAAAGACTTTTCTAATGTTAGGGGGCTTCTTAAACTCAACCCTAATCTATATAAGGAACCCTAAACTTCCTTATTATCTCTTTTATTGATCCTCACAAACCCTAAAGAGGAGAAAGAGATCGTAGAAGGAGAAGGAGCTAAGGAAGGAGAGCGAGGAGCCGCCATTGCCGTTGGACGAAGAACACTCTACTGCGAATCAACGGTAAGTGCTTAAACCTTCCTCTACGTTAAGCATTATAGAAGGTTAGTCATGAATGGACCAATACCATACGAGGCGAGGTATTGATCTAAATCAGAATTTGCAGTCAAACCCTAATATAGTCGGTAAACCCTAGATTCAAGTTCTACGTTGAAGATCATCGAAACTAGGACTTGAATGAAGTTGAAACAACTCTGACCTAGAATGTATAGGGAAAACCCTAGAATCAATAGGAGGTGACCGATGAAAGGTGAGAATCGAGTGTATGGTCTTCTAGAGACATACCAGTCGCACCCTATGCTACCGGTACCTGCGACCGGTATCTCTTGGAGACTGGTCTGTGGGGACCGGTCGACCATACCGGTCGCACCTTTCCCCACAGTGTCGTGATCTGTACCTACGATCGGTACCTGTGACCGGTCTCCACTGTGAGGAGTGTTTTGACCCAGTTGATTTTTTGACCAACGTAAATCCTAAGAAAAACTATTCTAATTCAACCCTAACATTGTGTAGGACCTTGTGATAATGAGTTTGGATTATGTGACGCAGAGCAAGCTATCAATCAAGCGTCAGGCAAGGGAATCAGACCTAAATCCTAATAATTTAATAACAGTAAAACGTTGTTAATAATTATGACTCTATGGACTGATGTTTGTGCATACCCGCATGTCATCTTTACTTTCAGTTATTATTATTGTTCATGCATACTCACTATGCTAGGATGTGACTGTTAGGCATGTGATTGTTTTCGTTGGTGTATGAAATGAGAAGGGCCTGGGGTCTGGGTTCATTCCTCACACTAGCACCTTTTCGTATCGTTCTGTCTTAGCATGCTTGGTGCTAGTAGGGTATCAGGGGGAGGAAGTGGCACTGTGGTCTCCGGCCTGGCTACCAGACTCTAGCTCTATCTCTATGTCGTAAGGAGCTATGCTGGGATAGGGCCTACTGTGATGACATGTTGGTATGGGTAGGGTATCAGGGAAAGTGTTGGCGGTGTTTGATCCGGACTCTTTAGCTCTATCTCTATTCCATGTGGGTGTATGTGGGACGACAGTGGTGTATGATCCATTGGACGGCTTCACACACTCGTGTATAGAGGTGCGATGTCCGCCAATCCTTTCTATAGCACATTGCAAACTTAAAATCAGACCATAATGTGAATGTTACTCATGCATATGTTTGTTGCATTGTCTGATTTTCTTACTGAGCTAAGTTGTGAGCTCACCCTTGTGTACACACTATTTTTAGATGCTGATGCAGGTTATACTGTGGAGGACTATATGGATGCTCCAACGTATGGAGGTGTTGCTGCTTTAGAAGTGCAAGCAGGGGAGGACGAGCATGACGCTTCATGCGAGTGCCCTTTCTACGTGTACCTTTAGGATGTTGGTTTTGTTTCTTTATTTATTTTCAGTTGGATTTATAATTGGGATGTAAGGATAATTATTATGTTTCGGTATTTTGAATAACTGAATAATTTATTTATCAATAGAAGTACTCAGTTCATTTAAATTAAGACTTCCGCTGTATTTTATTATATTATAATTATGATTATGTGCAATGGTTTGTATGAGTGGACACGGTCTTATTGAGATCCTGGTGTGAACCGTTGGTTCAATGACGATTCACTCACACTTTTGGTTCAACCAAAATTAGGGTTTGACAACTTGATATCAGAGCTCTTAGGTTCTGTCCAACAGACCACATTTGCACCTAACAGGGTCAATGAACTGAGATAGGAAGAATTAAAACTTTTAATAAAAACACACCTTAAACACCTGTTTGATGCCTGAGACTAAATACGAAAGAGCACAATAGACTATATAAATGTGAAATTAATAAATAGACATGCTCTAGTGAAGAGACCATAGTGACAAGCAGAATGATCAAAAATTTTCATAACAAGTAAGAAAAAAATTATATAAACATAAAATATCCAAAGAGTAAAAAGTTAATTGTGCTACAGGGTATAGTCCACAAACTAGACAGTTACCCTGTTATAAAAGTCAATGTATTAGGAGGAGAGAAAAATAAAGTGATCTATCATGGGGTTGGGGGCATAGGAGGAATAGGGTCAGCAATGTCGTAGTCACGCTCATATGCTACCCTGAGCTAGTGTACCTGCTCCTGCGTGACTCTGAGGCTGTGAGAAAGGCGCCCTAGGTCATGACTCATCTCACGTTGGGCATCCCAAATCTCCATAAACATACCCATCACGGTATCGGGAGGAGGCTGGGATGGTCCTGCTGCAGGTATGGGCTGCGGTGCCGGTGCTAGAATGTCCTCCATCTGATCATCATCACCATCATCCCCTGCCTCTTCTACATGAGCCGCAATGGTTGTTGTTGCTGCTGCTGCCACTGTTGCTATCCTCCTAAGCGAACGAGGGCGAGCCTCTAGCTCTTCATCATTGATGGGCAGATTGTCCATCATCATCCGGACAGTGGCATCCCAGTCAATGTCTGAGGTCATGGTGTCCTCAACCGCAATCTCACCCCTCATGTCTACTCGAAGGCGCTGTAGGAGTGTAGTGATAAGCCGGCCATAAGGAAGGTTGTTTATCTGATTGGGCATGGTGGCCTGACGCATGGTCCTGATGATAATGTAAAGAAGACAGATCCACTCCCTAGTACAGACATAATAAGTTAGGTACTAGGTGAGCTGAGATAACTCATTGTAGTGGCCGCTCTGAGGAACAATGTCATGCTGGATGATGCGGCAATATACCCGAGGAACAGGTCTCAAACTGGCAGCTTTCATGGGCGCTCTTGGGTTAAGGATCTGCTCTGAAACCTCCTAGCGCAGATCATCAGTAAGAAAACCCTTCATCTTGGGGGCGCAGTAAACCAAGTCACCATCATTAGGAATCCCCAAGAGATCAGCAAGATAGTGAGTGTCGAAAGATATGGGGACACCTTTGACAAAGCTAGTGAGGCGAAGGTCCCTGCCACAGCTGAAGTCGTTAAAATCCCCCTCGATCTCCAGGTTAGCGTAGAGATGCTTGACTAGGTTGCGACGAGTAGTCACTGTGTAAGTAAAGATGGGTAACCACCCAAGTACACCGAAGGCTGCTTCAACGTCAAATCGTTGTAGCTGCTCCAGGTTTACACATCGCCCCGATTTGATGTTCTTCTCTTCAAACCAAGGAAAACGGGCTTATGTCGCCGCAGAACGAAACCACCGCTCATCAAACGGCAGAACCGGCGGGTGCAGACGGTTCATGCCAGGAGCGAATGCATGTTTACCAACACCACGACGTTGAGACATTTTGAACTACAAAACAAAAACAAAACACATGAGAAATTGATTAGAATTTTCGAAATTTCGACAGCATAACGACAGTAATTGAAGCAAAAGCCTCGAACTCACCCAAAATTTGGGTAGGAGGACTTACGTAACAATCTAACATCTTATGGAAATCAAATAATCATCAAACAAGCAAGAAATTTAGCAATTACAAGAAAAAAAATCGATTTTGACCAAAACCTAGGTTAAAAACCCAAAATTTTGATTTTTAGAAAAACCATACAGAGGTTCCAAATAAGTTGAGGGCTTTTGTTCATAGAGGTCCTTAAACTATTTTTAAGCCGAAGGAAAAGAGTTCCTACGGTTAGAATCTTCCAAACCAAGAAAATCTAGTTTTTGGGCAAGAAACCATGAAGAAACGATGTAAAAGGAAGAAAGGAAGGAATAACCTTAACTTGGAGACGAGGTTCAAGGTCTTGATCAGAAGAGGATCACTCTTAAGGTCACCAGTTGGACTGTAGCAACTCACCAAGTCAGAGAGAAATCGCCACCAGAGAGAATGGAAAGAAGAAAAGTGAGAAAAGACTCACTTTTTGCGATTTTAAAGCCTTTCTGGGCATACCGGTCGATGGTTTGCCCTATACCGATCGACCGGTACCTCTTGGTACCTGCGACCGGTACCTCTCGGCCATGAGAGTGGTGTTGACCGGTCGACCATACCGGTTGCACCACACTCGACAGTGTCGCGACCGGTAAGTCCCGACCGGACAAAAAAATGATGAGGAAATTTTTACAATTTTGGATTAAAGCTTCCCTTACGATCTTCGCCTTGCACTTGTTAAAGACTAACACTATTATGACTATTCGATTGTACCTCATGTGTTATGTCTTCTTCCCAGATCCAAACAAGAAAGAGTAATTTAAGATGGTAGGCGAAAACGGTCGTAGAGGCTCTTGAAAGCGTCACCACTCAAGGGGGCGACAAACTGAGAACAATGTGGAAACAGAAACTGTAGATGAGCAAAACCTAAACCCGAAAAGTGGAGAAGAGCAAAGTCATAGTGCACCAACAAATTTTCCAGGGCCTCCTCACACTAACTCTAAGACTATTGTGACGAATCTCATTTATCAGATGGAAGCTCAGCAGAAGGTGTTCCTGAACGAGATGCTGAAGATGTTCAGGCCACCGGGATATATTCCTACAGAAGGTACGCCTGAGTCTAGGGGAAATAACACCACACTGCCAATGGATGGTAGTACTGGGCTGATGGGCCAAGGAAAAAATCTACAACCACCACACCAATTTCCAACGTCGTCTGCCTATCAAGGGATCTATCAGTATCCACCACCATGGTATGAAACAAATGCACAGGGGCAGAATGACCTAAGTCGAGCGGTGGATAGGTTTTTGAAATTGAAACCCCCTACTTTTACAGGGAAACCAGGAAAACCACTATGGCCTGCACAGTGGGTTGCTGAAATGGAGAAGAACTTTCGTCTGATGACTTGCACGGAGGATGAAAAGGTGCTATTTGCTACGCACATGCTCAAGGAAGATGCTAATGCCTGGTGAAATTCTACCCGAACATATTTGGAGACAAAGCACACCCAGATCACTTGGGAAATATTCAAGGGAGCCTTTTTTGATAAGTACTTTCCAAAGAGCTTTCGTGATCAAATGGAGAAGGAATTCCTTAACCTACAACAATCCAATCCCCGTTGATTGTTGATGCGTACCAGCAGAGGTATGAAGAGCTGTTTTTCTTTGCTCCAGCAAGTATGCAAGAGGAGGAAACCAAGACCCGCAGATTCACCATGGGATTGCGAGGAAGTATCCGAGAGCACGTCTTGGGTTTGGAGAAGAAAGTATATAACGAGGCTATGCAGATTGCTAGGGTGATTGAATTAAGCCAAAGAGACAGGTTCTTTGCTCAAAACAGGGGACTGAAGAGGCCTGCTACTGAAACTTCGGGTGGAGGGAACACTAGACCATTCCGCCCATACAGGGCTCAGTCTGCTATGGTGCCAGCAAGGAATACTACTGCACCACCACAATTACAAGTAGCTGGACAAAACCTAAACGTCAAATGTTTCAACTACCAACAATTGGATCATTGTGCAAAGACCTGTACTCTACCTAAAAAGCAACTGCTACAGCAGGGGAAGATATTTGCAGTCACCACTGAAGAGGCAGTCACATCACCTGATGTGGTTACTGGTATGATTCTGTCCCATACTATTTGGCTTACTGTTTTGTTGTGTATGAGCATGTAGAATTAAGAGATAATTAAATTTCAGGAACTGTAAATATAGCTGGTGTATCCGCCTGAGTACTCTTTGACTCTGGGGCTACACACTCCTTTGTTTCTATGTCTTTTGAGAAGTGAATGGAATTACCTGTCAAGTGTTTGACCCCAAGCTTGATAGTTCGTTCTCCGTTGGGAGTAGAAGTGGCGTTGAATGAATGTTATGGGTCGTGTTCAATTAGTATTGAGGGCCGAAACCTAGAAGCAAATCTGGTTCAACTTGAAATGGCAGACTTTGACATCATCTTGGAAATGGATTAGCTAGGCCATCATTCAATTAGCTTATTACGTGGCGAAAGAAAACTTGTTTTTAAAGATGATAAGGGAAAAGAGTTTAGCTTCACTGGAACCAAATTACCTAGGAAGCGGAAACTGATCCTCTCTGCCCTAAAAGCTAAGAGATGCTTAGAGAAGGGAGGAGTGGGGTACTTAGTGTCGGTGGTTGACATCACTGCAAATATGCCAAAGATTGAAGATCTAGATGTGGTACGAGAGTTTTCGGATGTATTTCTAGAAGATCTACCAGGTCTACCTCCAGACAGGGCTACAGAGTTCGTGACAAACCTCATGTCAGGGTCGGTGCCAGTGTCTAAGGCACCGTACAAGATGGCCCCTACAGAATTAAAGGAGTTGAAGACCCAGTTACAAGAGTTACTAGATAAGGGTTTCATACGACCAAGCATATCGCCATGGGGAGCACATGTACTGTTCGTAAAGAAGAAAGATGGTAGCGTACGACTATTTATCGACTACCGAGAGTTGAACAAGTTAACCATCAAGAAACGATATCCTTTGCCTAGGATCGATGATCTGTTCGACCAATTGCAGGGTGCAAAGGTGTTCTCAAATATTGATCTTAGATTAGGGTATCACCAATTGAAGATTAAGACAGGATATATTCCAAAGACTGCTTTTAGAACAAGGTATGGGCATTATGAGTTCCTGGTAATGTCATTCGGGTTGACTAACGCTCCTTCGTCGTTCATGGAACTGATGAACCGAGTGTTTCATGACATGTTGGACACTTCGGTCATCGTATTCATTGATGACATCTTGGTCTACTCAAAGGACAAGGAGACTCATGCAACACATTTGAGAGTAGTCCTACAACGGCTAAGAAGGGAGAAGCTTTACGCCAAGTTCAAGAAGTGTGAATTTTGGTTGAAGGAAGTGGCCTTCTTGGGTCACGTAGTATCTGCAGATGGTATCAAGTTAGATCCAAGCAAGATTGTAGCTATAGTAGGATGGGATGCACAGAAGTCAGTTGTAGAGATTCGTAGTTTCCTTGGATTGACTAGTTACTATAGAAGATTCGTGGAAGACTACTCAAGAATCGTCGTTCCATTTACTAGGCTAACCAATAAAGGAAAAAAGTTCATATGGACAGATGAGTGTAAGAAGTGCTTTCAGACTCTGAAGTCAAGACTAGTCTCTACACCTATTTTGACCATCCCAGCACTAGGCTTGCCTTTTACCTTATATACGGATGCTTCAGGGTTGGGTCTTGGATGTGTGTTGATGCAAGGAGAACAGGTGATTGCCTATGTATCAAGACAGTTGAAAGAGCAAGAGAAGAACTATCCTACGCATGATCTGGAGTTAGCAGCGATCATTCACGCAATCAAGACTTGGAGGCACTACCTTTATGGTGAAAAGTTTCAGATTAAGTCGGATCACAAGAGTTTAACTTACCTTTTTACTCAGAAGGACCTGAATATGAGACAGAGGAGAAGGCTGGAGCTATTGAAAGATTATGATTGTGACATCCGGTACCATCCGGGTAAGGCAAACTTTGTGGCTGATGCCTTAAGCAGAAAGTGGGCATTGAAACCAGAGGCAGGACCTAGTACAAATGTTGCATTGTGTGCTGCAGCCTCAGGCTCAATAGAGAATGATAAAGAGTATATATTAGAGACTGTAGGAGATCCAGTGGAACATGGATTAATTCATAAGTTCACATTGATGCTCGCAGCTTTGAAGATCTCATCATATCTAATAGATGAGGTCAAAGTAGCAATGCTACAGGATCCACACCTCAAGACTGTACAAGAAGATTTAGAGAAGGGTAAAGGCAACCCTGATTTTACCTTGGATTCAGACAAGGTACTCAGGTATCATGGACGATTATGTATACCTGAGAGTGAGAACTCAAATATCAGAGATAGAGTTATGACAAAAGCTCATTACACCCCATATTCGGTACATCTAGGAAGCACCAAGATGTACCATGATTTAAGAAGACTATCTTGGTGGAGGGGTATGAAAATGGATATAGCTCGATTTGTGTTCCAATGTCTGAATTGCCAGCAAGTTAAAGCAAAAAGGCAGAGACCTGCAGGTTTGCTACAACCACTACCGGAGCCAGCATGGAAGTGGGATTGTATCACAATGGATTTCGTCACTGGCCTACCCTTGACACCAAGGTCAGTGGATGCCGTGTGGGTTATAGTCAATCGACTTACCAAGACAGCTCGCTTCATCGCTGTCAGACGTCAGTATACCATGGACAAGCTAGCCAAGCTATATGTGGATAATATAGTCAGATTTCACAGCGTCCTAGAGAGTATAGTATCTGACAGAGATTTCCGTTTTACATCAAAGTTCTGGGAACGATTACAGAAAGCCATGGGAACCAAGTTGAAGTTTAGTACAGTTTTTCATCCTCAGACAGACGGACAGTCAGAAAGAACTATTCAAATCTTGGAGGATATGCTCCGAGCGTATGCCCTAGATTTCAAAGGAGCTTGGGACGAGAAACTATATGCTCTGAGCGCGTGCCCTAGATTTCAAAGGAGCTTGGGACGAGAAACTATCGCTCATCGAGTTTGTGTATAACAATAGTTACCAGGCTACCATCCAAATGGCTCTATACGAGGCACTCTATGGGAAGAAATATCATACACCTCTATTATAGAATGAGGTGGGAGAGAGAAGGAATGTAGGACCGGAGTTCGTCGAAGAAACTTGTAGAGTGATTGATCAAATTAAGGAAAGAGTGAAGATAGCTCAAGTTCGACAAAAGCACTATGCAAATAACCGACGTCAAGATCTGGAGTTTGCAGTGGGTGATAAAGTGTTCTTGAAGATATCACCTGTGCGAGGTCTAAAATGGTTTGGTAAGAAGGGAAAGCTATGCCCCAGGTATATGGGACCATACGAGATTTTGACCAGATATGGTAATGTGGCATATCAACTGGCTCTACCACCATCCATGTCAAGCGTTCATGATATGTTCCATGTTTCTTTATTGAAGAAGTATGTCAGGGATCCATCACACATCTTAACAGCAGACCCACTAGACTTAACAAAGGACTTGACATTTGAAGTGGTATCTGTGATGCTCACAAGCCGAAAGGTACAACATCTTCGAAGCAAGGATATCCATTATGTAAAAGTGCAATGGAAAAGCCAAGATGTAGAAGAAATTACTTGGGAAGAAGAGAACGCGGTGCGAAAGGAATACCCTAACCTTTTCGATGAACAAGGTACGTACAAATTTCAAGCCGAAATTTATTTTAAGGGTGGGGGAGTTGTGAAACCTACATGCAAATTTCGAGGACAAAATTTCTTTTAAAGGTGGGGGAGTTGTAAGACCCGCACTCTATGAACCCGATCTAAACCTTTAATTCATGTCGTAACAGGTCTTCCGATCATCACTGGGCCAGACAAGAAGAACGGATGACAACCAGGTACAAAAATGGACCATGTATGATAATTATTTTCATACCGGTCGATGGTATCGGTCGACCGGTATGCCTGAGCAGGCAGACCACTTAGATCCAGAACCGGATCTCTGCAGGTCCCACTTTCCAAATTTTGAACCAAAGGACTTTTCTAATGTTAGGGGGCTTCCTAAACTCAACCCTAATCTATATAAGGACCCCTAAATCTCCTTATTTTCTCTTTTATTGATCCTCACAAACCCTAAAGAGGAAAAAGAGATCGAAGAAGGAGAAGGAGCTAAGGAAGGAGAGGGAGGAGCCGCAATCATCGTTGGACGAAGAACACTCTACTGCAAATCAATGGTAAGTGCTTAAACCTTCCTTTACGTTAAGTGTTCTAGAAGGTTAGTCATGAATGGATCAATACTATGCGAGGCGAGGTATTGATCTAAATCAGAATTTCTCGTCAAACCCTAATATAGTCGGTAAACCCTAGATTCAAGTTCTAGGTTGAAGATCATCGAAACTAGGACTTGAATGGAGTTGAAACAACTCTAACTCATTGCTCAGATCTAGAATGTATAGGAGAAACCCTATAATCAATAGGGGTGACTGATGAAAGGTGAGAATCGGGTGTATGGTCTTTCGAAGACATACCGGTCGCACCTTATGCGACCAGTACCTGTGACCGATATCTCTCGGAGACTGGTCTATGGGGACCGGTTGACCATACCGGTCGCACCTTTCCCCACAGTGTCGTGATCGATACCTGCGACCGGTCTACACTGTGAGGAGTGTTTTGACCCAGTTGATTTTTCGACCAACGTAAATGTAAGACCCGTATTAAACTAACCAGTCTTACCACCTTGTACCAGGTCTATCTATCATGGTCGAGTCAAGTGGACTAAGTGCGTGAAGGAAATCACAAGACCAGGTATGAATTTGACCCAAAAACAGTAAATTTGAGGATAGGATCGCATTCCTAAACAGGTAGGGTCGACCCCACCTCAATAGAAATCCAACCCATGACTTTTCAGTCATAGGGTCGGATGACTTGAGAACCATAGGATCGACGGGTCCTACGACCCTACGATTGACCCTATGATGACAGACTGAAACCATAAATTAGGAAACATTCCTAATTTCAAGGAGTCCTTTCCTAATCTCAATGAGACTTATTTTGGGAGGTTTTTCTCTATAAATAGGATGTCTCTTAGCCTATTTCACTCCTTTTAGAATCTTAATTGAAAGTGAGAGAAAGAGAAGGAGAAGGAAGAGAAGAAGAGAAGGAAAATTGGAGAAAAGTCTAAGGAAGAGGAAAAACTTCCGAGAAACCCCTAAATCTCAGCCAACTTCAGGTATGAGTCTAATTCCCTCATAAATTAAGAGCCTAGAATGGAATATGAAGAAGTTAGGATTCGGAGAAACCCAAATCATCTATCCATGGATGAGCTTCGAAGGAATCTATGTAAGTAATCATCATAGGCAATGGAAAGTGTGTAAAAATCATAGTTATGAGTCATAGAACAATATTAGAATGGACCTACGATACCTCAGGATTGATCACATACCCTCGGGAAGTCCCAGGGAGGGTGTCACACCCCAATTCCGCACATTTCAGAATGGTGTGATGAATCGCCAAATAACCAACGGTTCAACCAGGATCTCTATTAGGCTATCCCCGCGTTATCCAAACTTTACACGCATTCACAATCATAATCAGAGTAATACACAATAGCGGAAAATTCATAAATAATATGAACTGAGAACTAAAATGATATTAATAATTTAATAGAAAATTATTCTGTATCAAACCGAGACATAAATAATTAAGTATCAAATACATGTCTATAAATCCAATAAATAAACCTACAAAAAAACATCTAATCAAATACACACGAGTTGCACTCGCAAGAGGGATCGTGTGTATCGTCTTCAGCTCCAACTTCCATAGCTGCTACAGTTCCGTACGCCGACGCGTTCATGTAATCTTCAATTGTATAACCTGCATCATCAACTAAAAATATTCGACGTCGAGGGGTGAGCACACAACACGGCTCAGTGAGTAGCCAAAACAATGCAACAATACATATGCATGCAAAAAAATCAATTTATATCTTTGGTCTTGGTTTATAGTTTGCAATGTGCAATAGAAAGGTTGGGTGGTCAAAGGTTAACGTTTATTGACACCGCCTCTATACACAGGGGGTGGAAGCCCGCCCAAAGGTTAACGTTTATCGTCGTCCCCATCCACCCTACCATAACATTATACAACAAAGGTTAACGTTTATTGCTATATAATGCTATACCAACACGTAAGCCCCTGTTAGCGAGGGCTTGCAAACTGGACTCGCTGCTAACCAATCCTAATGCCAAACAGTGTATCCAAGGCCTCACCCCATCATCCCTCAGAACATCCATAGAGATAGAGCTAAGGCCCCCCGGTAGAGTCAGAGACTACAAGGACCGAGACCACCTCCCCTGATACTCTACGACATAATAGTTCCGCTAAGGTAATGGCGATACGACGATGTCAATGCACAAGACTTGAGTTAGAGATAGAGCTAAAGTGCTGAGACCCGCCAAAGGTTAACGTTTATTGACGTTCTCATCACACCTCCCCTGATACTCGCTCGCATCAAGCACATCAACCACACATATACAATCACATGCCTATTCCTATCATCATCATCATCATCATGTTATAAACAATAAAGTAAATATGCATGAACAAGTAATAGAAATATTGGATGGCATGCTGTATGGACATTACAAACATATTCGCATAGAATCAAACATGGCATAGGACTCAAGAAATAGAAAACAGTTTATTATTAACCAATTTAGTTTGGGGTTAAGGTTCTTCACCTTAGCTTGCTAATAGATATTTTCCAAGCTTTTGATTCACTGTTATAACGGTATTATATTGCTAGCAAACCTAACAAAGTCGATAGAATTTAATTAGAATTAATTCAGAATTTAAAAATCATTCTGTCAACTGAGGGTCGATGCTAGGGTCGATGCTAAGGTCGATGGGTCTAACGACCCTCCCTCCATTCCCGAACTTCCCGAATGCCGAGGGTCGATGGTCGAAACACCTAGGGTCGGATGGTCTATCGACCCTCGGTGCGACCCTCGGTGCACTCGGTCCAATTTC
The DNA here is from genome assembly GCA_028583415.1 of Protea cynaroides. Taxonomy (NCBI): domain Eukaryota; kingdom Viridiplantae; phylum Streptophyta; class Magnoliopsida; order Proteales; family Proteaceae; genus Protea; species Protea cynaroides. The sequence continues at coordinate 75,484,779 of CM053268.1, forward strand.
CACTTTTAATCCACTCTTCGTGTTTGGGGTCCTATGGCTTGCTTCCTACATTCACTCAACATTCATTCCATGGTCTAGAACCATGTATAAACCATCTTTCTCCTTTTCGTGCATCCTCCTATGGTTTTCCATGAAAACCTAACCATGGATGGATGGTTTGGGTTTCTCCAAGATCACTTTCTCTTCAATTACTAACCTAAGGTCTGTAGAAACTCATGGAATTAGTATCCATACCTGAGAAGATTACTTTTCTCTGCAATTTCTTCTCCTTTTTGCTAGATTCTCTTCCCTTGCCTCTCTTCTTCCTCCTTTCCTTCTTCTCTCTTTCTCTCAATTCAATTAGGGTTGTGAAAGGAGTGAAAGTGGCTTAGGGACGTCCTTTAAATAGACTAGGAATGTCCTATAATAATCCCATTGAGATTTAGAAAGAATCCCAACCAAAAATTAGGAAATTTCCTAATTTTAGTTTCGTCAGAAACCGAGGGTCGATGGGAGGGTCGATGATCCCGTCGACCCTAGGGTCTTAAGCTGTCCGACCCTCCCTTAAAAACTGAGGGTCTGACTTTTACGTTTTGGGAGGTCCGACCTGCTTCACTGGGTGTGCGACCCTCCCCTAGAATTAAGTGTTTTTGGGTCGATTTCGTACCTAGGATCTCGATCTCCTTCATGCCCTTGGTCCATTTGACTCGACCATGATGGATAAACCTGGTTCAAGATGGTAAGACCGGGTTAAATTGACACGGGTCTTACAGAGGGTGTGGTCGCACATAGAGTCGATTGATAACCGACCCCATGTCCGACCCTACCCCTAGGGTCGATTGGATAACCGACCCTAGGTACTACCCTACCTGCGACCCTATGATTTCAGCTAGTCTAAATTTTTTGAATTTAATTCTAATTAGAATCTATCGACTTGTTAGGTTTTCCTAGTGATTTAAAAGTGATCCTTAAAGTTTGAACGATGATCTACACTCAATCAAAGGTGAGGGAACAAGACCTAAACTAATTGACTAATAATAAACTGTTTTATTGATTGAGTCCAATACTGTGAATGATTTCATGCTTGTATGCGTGTAATGTGCATTTAACATGTCATCCCATATTTCTGCTATTACTGTTCATGCATATTTAATTTCGTTTATTTATAACATGATGATGATGGTGATGTTAGGAATAGGCATGTGAATGTTTGTGTGTGGTTAGTGTACTTGATGCGAGTGGGGCATCAGGGGGAGGACGTGATATTGTGGTGTGTCCTGGTCACCAGACTCTAGCTCTATCTCTACTCAAGTCTTGTCCACTAACATCGTCGTATCACCATTGCCTTAGTAGAGCTATTACGTCGTAGGGCATCAGGGGAGGTGGTTTCGGACCGTGTAGTCTCTGACTCTGTCGGGAGGCCTGAGCTCTATCTCTACGGACGTATTGAGGGATGCTGGGGTGAGGCCTTGGATACACTGTTTGACATTAGGATTGGTTAGTTGCGAGTCCAGTTTGTAAGCTCTCTCCAATAGGGGCTTACGTGTTGGTATGGGAGCATGTGGTACTTTAATGTCGATACCCATTGGGAACACTATTTCCATGGTGGGTGCATGTGGGACGACAATTCAATATTCATTGGGCGGCTTCACACACTCGTGTATAGAGGTGAGGCGGCCTCCAAACCTTTCTATAGCACATTGCAAACTTATAAATCATACCAAAGATATGAATTGAATGCAAGCATATGTTTATTGCATTGTTTTGTTTGCTCACTGAGCCGTGATGTGTGCTCACCCCTTTCGACGTCGAATATTTTAGTTGATGATGCAGGTACCACTGTTGAAGATTATATAAATACTCCTGTGTAAGGGCAAGCGGCGGCGATGGACGCTGAAGTGATGATGGAGTCGCATGATTCAACAAGCGAGTACAACTCCTGTGTTTTTTATTAGACTTTTATTTGGATTATACAGACATTGTATTTGAATTAATTATTTAAGTTTATGTCTCAGTCTTTTTGGGAATAATTGGTTAAATTATTTATTTTATCACATTTAGATTCTCAGTTCATTTAATATTTAAGACTTCCGCTATTATATATTTACTCTGATTATTGTTGTGGATGTGTATGGTTTAAGCAAACAGACACAACCTATTTGAGATCCTGGTTGAACCGTTGGTTTATTAGCGGTTTATTACACCATTCTGAACAGTGCGGAATTAGGGTGTGACAATAAATCCTAAGAAAAACTATTCTAATTCAACCCTAACATTGTGTAGGACCTTGTGATAGCGAGTTTGGATTCTGTGACGCAGAGCAAGCTATTAATCAAGTGTCAGGTAAGGGAATCGGACCTAAACCCTAATAATTTAATAACAGTAAAACGTTGTTAATAATTATGATTCTATGGACTGATGTTTGTGCATACCCGTATGTCATCTTTACTTTCAGTTATTATTATTGTTCATGCACACTAGCACCTTTTCGTATCGTTCTGTCTTAGCATGCTTGGTGATAATAGGGTATCAGGGGGAGGAAGTGGCACTGTGGTCTCCAGCCTAGACACTAGACTCTAGCTCTATCTCTATGTCGTAGGGAGTTGTACTGGGATAGGGCCTACTGTGATGACATATAGGATTGGTTAGTTGCGAGACCAGTTTGCAAGCCCTCTCCAAAAGGGGTTTACATGTTTGTATGAATAGGGTATCAGGGGAAGTGTTGGCGGTGTTTGATCTGGACGCTTTAGCACTATCTCTATTCCATGATGGGTGCATGTGGGACGACAGTGGTATTTGATCGATTGGGTGGCTTCACACACTTGTGCATAGAGGTGCGGTGCCGCCAATCCTTTCTACAACACATTGTAAACTTAAAATCAGACCATAATGTGAATGTTACTCATGCATGTGTTTATTGCATTGTCTGATTGTCTTACTGAGCTAAGTTGTGATCTCACCCTTGTATATATACATGTTTTTAGATGTTGATGCAGGTTATACTATGGATGACTACATGGACGCTCTAGTATATGGAGGTGTTGCTGCTTTAGAAGTGCAAGCAGGGGAGGACGAGCATGACGCTTCATGCGAGTGCCCTTTCTGCATGTACTTTTAGGATGTTGGTTTTGTTTCTTTATTTATTTTCAGTTGGATTTATAATTGGGCTGTAAGGATAATTATTATGTTTCGATATTTTGAATAACTAGATAATTTATTTATCAATAGAAGTACTCAGTTCATTTAATTTAAGACTTCCGTTGTATTTTATTATATTCTGATTATGGTTATATACAATGGTTTGTATAAGTAGATACAGTCTTATTGAGATCCTGGTGTGAACTGTTGGCTCAGTAACGGTTCACTCATACTTCTGGTTCAGCCAGAATTGGGGTGTAACACTCTAAGTCAACAATCCTCCAAGTCATTAAAACTCCAAGTCTCCAAGTCATCAAGTCTCTAAGTCTCCAAATCTTCAAGCCTCCAAGTCATTAAGCCTCTAAGTCATTAAGTCTCCAAGTCATCAAGACCGTCTTGTGACAACTTGCAACAGTGATGACTTCAACATGATGACATGCAACTGTGACGACTTCACATGACGACTTGTACTTGTGACGACTTGCACTGTGACGACTTGCACTGTGAGGACTTTACATGACGACTTGCACTGTAACGACTTTACATGACGACTTGCACTATGACAATTTCACATGATGACTTGTATTGTGAAGACTTCACATGTGATGACTTGCACAGTGACGACTTTATATGTGACGACTTGTACTATGACGACTTCACATGTGACGACTTGTACTTGTGACGACTTGCACTGTGACGACTTCCACAGTGACAACTTCACATGTGACGAATTGTACTATGACAACTTCACATGTGACGATTTGCACTTGTGATGACTTATACTATGAAGACTTCACATGTGACGACTTCACATGTGACAACTTGTACCTCTGATGACTTGCACACTGACGACTTCACATGTAACGACTTGTACTTGTGACGACTTGCACAGTGATGACTTTACATGTGACGACTTGTACTATGACGACTTCACATGTGACGACTTGCACATGTGACTACTTATACTATGAAGACTTCACATGTGACGACTTGTACTGTGACGACTTCACATGACAACTTGTACTGGGAAGACTTCACATGTGATGACTTGCACTTGTGATGACTTACACTATGACGACTTGCACAGTGACGACTTCACATGTGACGACTTATACTATGACGACTTCACATGTGACAACTTGCACTTGTGACAACTTATACTGTGATGACTTGTACTATGATGACTTCACATGTAACGACTTGTACTATAACGACTTGCACACTGACGACTTCACATGTGGTGACTTGTACTTGTGACGACTTACACAGTAACGACTTCACATGTGACGACTTCACATGTGATGACTTGCACTTGTGACGACTTATACTGTGAAGACTTCACATGTGACGACTTGTACTGTGACGACTTCACATGTGACAACTTGTACTGTGAAAACTTCACATGATGACTTGTACTTGTGATGGTTTGCACTGTAACAACTTGCACAGTGACAACTTCACATGTGACGACTTGTACTATGACGACTTCTCATATGACGACTTCACATGATGACTTGTACTGTGAAGACTTCAAATGTGACGACTTGTATTGTGACAACTTTACATGTGATGACTTGTACTTGTGACGACTTACACTGTGATGACTTGCATAGTAATGACTTCACATGTGACGACTTATACTATGACGACTTTACAGTGACAACTTGTCTTGGCGCATTTCACATGTGATAGGTTCTGTATAATTGTCTTGCAGGTGGGTAATCTTGGATGTGGGAAGTTCCAATGGATATAGAAAATGGAATGCTCTTAAGGAATGGAGACTGATACTCCAATTGGGCAAGGTACGGAGACCGATCGAGGGGAATGCTCACAAGAGAGGTGAAAGCTCACAGACCCAAACAAATACTAGTAAAAGTACTTCTTCAAATTATTTGAGAGGGTACTTAAGAGGAGCAATTAGAGCTCATGGGCAATGTTCTAAGATGTTTGAAGACCTCCTCAATGCTGTGGAGAAGCTAGATCTGAAGAATCTTGATGAGATAATCACTTAGTGATAGGTTGATTGTACGTTGTATTATAAGACAATGAATTTGGTGGTTTTGAGATGATTCTCTATAAGTTGATTGTCATGATCACTTCACATGTGACGACTTGTACTATGATGACTTGCACTATGATGACTTGTACAGTGATGACTTCACATTTGACGACTTGTACTATAACGACTTCAAATGTGATGACTTGCACTTGTGACTCCTCTCAACCCATCTTATAAGCAAGAAAACTAAAGAAAAATAAGGACAAAAAGAACAATAGAAAATATCTATATAAAGTTACAAATTATAACACCCCAGATCATTGTTTGAAAACTATTTCTCTTGTGATTCGGCCCAAGCTTTCCTGAAGTTTTCAGCCCTCTCAACCATTCTTCTCTTTGTTATTGCCTGTCTATTCGGTACTGTAGATGTCCTAAATGATTTAGTCTGCATTTGTGATCCAGTAGGTTCATCTTGTCTTTCCCTCTACATAATCACAAATAAGAATAATATTAGTAGCAAAAAAAATAGTACTCAAATTTTTATGTTAGAAGAGATGCTACCTATGTACTAGATCTTCCTTCTTTTGCAACACCTTGTTCTTGAGATGCAACTTCATTCCTTTTTCTTATTTTTCTCTACATAATCACATTTAAGAGAATGATTAATAGCAATAAAATTTATTGTGAACTTGGTATAAACATAGATGCTACCTGCTTGTCGAGAAGAACCTTGTTGTTGAGAAGCATCAACTTAAGAAGCACCTTGTTGAGAAGCATCAACTTGGTATAAACATAGATGCTACCTGCTTGTCGAGAAGAACCTTGTTGTTGAGAAGCATCAACTTGAGAAGCATCTTGTCGAGAAGCATCATTCTTTTTCTTCTTGCAGGACCTAGCATTGTGACCAATTCTCTTGCAATAGGAACAATTGACATTAACATTTCTTTTTCTAAACTTAGAAGCTAGATCCTCTTCAGCTACTCTCCTCCTCTTTATGCTTGGCCTACCAGCTCTCCTTCTATGTTTGGGTGGTTGTACTATAGGCTCATATTCATTTATCATAATAGTGTCCAACCCAGACATAGCATGAATGAACTCAAAGTAGGAAAGTATAAAATTTTGAATTGATAAAAATGAGGAAACATGATCCTCTACATTACCCCTCATAAAAAGGACTACAGCTATAACATGCTTACAGGGTACCCCAGTAACTTCCCATACAGCATACTCACATTTTTCTTCTTCATATCTACTACATGCCTACTGTACCCATCACTGATCTCAAACTTCTCTAATCCATAAGATATCACATGACAACTCCTAGATGCCTCCTGAGTAGACACTAGCTTCTTCAATACAGCAGGTGTTATCCTTCTATTGAAATCACAACCCTTTTTGTACCTATCTTGCATCCTATTTATAAGCTTTATTCTGAGTTCATCAATCAAAGTCAAAATAGGTTTACCTCTAAAGGGTTGTATCCAATTATTGAAACACTCTGACATGTTGTTAGTGACATGGTCACTAACAATCATGTGGTCAAATGTGTGTCTAGCCCAAGTTAACACTGGATTTCTCCTCATCCATTGATATGCTTCTCTTTTAGTTGCTCTTATCTCTTGCATTGCTTTGTTGAACTCAAAGACATTATATGCCTTGCATGCTGTCCAGAACAATCTTCTTAAAAGGAGGCCAGGAAATTTCTTCTAAAAGTTGATGTATAGATGTCTACAGCATATTCTTTGCTTTGCAAATGGAAAAATTTCTGTAATAGCCTCAGATAAGCCCTATAACAATGCAAACAAAAAAAAATGTAAAAGGCATTCATTGGAACTTCAACTTAACTATGCAAGAAGCAAAGAAACATGACAAGAAAAAAAACACATTACTTTTTGTTTGTTTGACATGAAAGTCAAATGATGTCCAACATGATCATATGATAGTACCTCTGAAAGAGCTCTCAGAAACCATATCGAAGAGTCTTTGTTTTTATTTTCTACCACACTGAAGGCAATTGGAAAGAGGCCATTATTGGCACCCATACTTGTAGCTACTAGTAGAATTCCTTGATAACTGCCTTTCAAATGACAGCCATCAATGCCAATGAATGGTCTACATCCTTTCAAAAACCCTTGTTTGCAGGCATCAAAACAAACAAAAAGTCTTTGAAAATTGATTTTAGAGTTGTTGCTAAGGCCTCCTCAT